>PVKC010025202.1:0-16522 GCA_004027635.1 Crocidura indochinensis
CTTCTTCTTCTTCTTCTTCTTCTTCTTCTTCTTCTTCTTCTTCTTCTTCTTCTTCTTCTTCTTCTTCTGCTCCCACCGTTGGGTGGTGCCTGATCCCACCATTGGGTTATACCTGATTCTGGGGCATAAAAACAAGGGTCTGTGGAAGGTGATAGGCTTTTTTTCCTGGCCTATTCCTAGGCCTTTTGACTTCTGCCTCTTCAGGGAATAAAGAACTGTTTTCTTCGGAAGCTTGACTGCCTGTTGGCTTTCTTCCCACAGCATCACCTCAGAACCACAGACTGAACAGGGTAACAGAAGCGTCATCCGAGCTGGAGGAGAAAGGCCTCATCCTCCATCCCTCCATCAGTCAACCTCTTCAGGGGCTGACTTTAACAATCTGTAATTAATTTTTATTATTTTTCTATCTTAAGGCAGCTATTTTTGTTTTGTTTTGTCTTTAGGCCACACCAGGCTGTGTTCAGAGGTTACTCCTTGCTCTGTACTCAGAAATTAGTTCCAGCAAGAGTGGGGGGCCATATGAATGCTGAGGATTGAATCAGGTTTAGTCTCATGCTAGGCAAATGTATGACCGCTCTGTACTAATATGGAAGTACTTTTATATGCATTTTGCTCTAAATTCTTGATTTTAAGTCGAAATAAGCATAATATCTTTCACATTGACCCATAAAATGTTTTGACAGATAGTCTTGTACTTAAATAATGATTAAGTTTGAAATATTCTTGGGATGGGCAATAATATTTTTAAGTGTGGCATTATTGTCATTCTATTTGTAACATTTTTTAAAGTTTTCAATATTTAGGACAATATTTCATTTAATTTAGAGAGCCGTGAATGGAAACATCTTTAAAAACTGATCATACTTGATATTTTCATAATTGCAACATTAGTAAATGCCATTTAATTTCCTGTCATTTTATTTTACTTATCATCCATGCATTGCCTCAGATAGAAAGTTTTGATTGAGGGGCCAGTGAGGTGGCGCTAGAGGTAAGGTGTCTGTAAGGTAGGGTTATGGTTCGATCCCCACAGCATCCTATATGGTCCCCCTAAGCCAGGGGCAATTTCTCAGCGCTTAGCCAGGAGTAACCCCTGAGCATCAAATGGGTGTGACCCAAAAAACAAAAACAAAAAAAAAGTTTTGATTGCTTTTGCTCTAGAAATAATTCTTATGAATATTATTTTTCATTAGCAAAAAAAAGTTCATTTTCTGAAGTTCTTACAGTACAGGATAAACCAGGAACTAGAAACTAGATGTTTTGGATTCAATTCTAGAATGCCATACCCTAAATCACACATTAACTTATGAAGATAATAATCAGATCAAGTTAGAAGATAGAAGTGCATTTAGAAATTAGAAAAATAATTGAATTCATGGTTTGTATATGTGTGTTTTCATATATGTGCAATACTAGAAACCCTATTGAGTCACACAAAAATTACTTGTTTAGCATGATTATAGCAAGTATTTCTCTGACTTCACATCTTTGGAAGACAAATAAGCATAATAACATAACAGGGTACTGGTGGCCTTTCTTCTTTCTTTTTTCTTTCTTTCTTTCTTTCTTTCTTTCTTTCTTTCTTTCTTTCTTTCTTTCTTTCTTTCTTTCTTTCTTCTTTCTTTCTTTCTTTCTTTCTTTCTTTCTTTCTTTCTTTCTTTCTTTCTTTCTTTCTTTCTTTCTTTCTTTCTTTTTCTTTCTTTTTTGTTTTGGTCACACTCTGCAGCACTCAGGGGTTACTCCTGGCTCTTTGCTCAGAATTCTCTCCTGGTAGGCTCGGGGGAGCATATAGGTTGTCTGAATTTGAACCACTGTCCTTCCGCGTGCAAGGCAAACGCCTTACTTCCATGCTATCTCTTAGGCCCAGATCTTTCTTCCTTAAAGGTGGGATTGAATGAGTGAATTTCTCTCTCTCCAGATGGATATTCTGCTTTCTTGTTACACAGCTTTCAAGAGACTTGCCTGGATCTCACTGGGCTGAATTTAGAAAGAGCTGTTTTCTCGCTAGGAACAGCTCCTTTTGGGGAAAAAAACTTGGATATATTTCAACGTGATTGTCGTTTTGCCTACTCAGACAGCAAATCCTGCAACTAGCTTAGTCCATGATCCTCTTTAGTCTTCCCCTGGACTTAAGCCTAGGGAGAAGTCTTGTGGTTTTTGACAGGATGAAGGGTTAGGGAAAGTTATTCCATTTGTATCTAACAGAGCAGCACTATATGACAAAAGTAGCCTTCAGTTATTGACTTGGGTTTGAATAAAGAGACATCAATTACTCTACTTAAGGAACATTGTTTGATAATTTATTTAACCATATTTTTTCAACTGCTTCAAATTGAAGATTTTATTGGACAAATACTTGGAAATACTTTCAGAGAATACAATGTTTTTTCACTTTTTAATTTTTTAGCAGATTTCAAAATACAGACTGCTATTCTGGACATATTGATTACAAACTTTCCAATATAACTGTTAGAGTTATTATTTTTTCCCTAACTTAACTGTCTTATTCACTTGGGTATCTTTGAAAATCAGAAGGACTTTATCGGAAATAAACAAACAAACAAACAAAAAAATAACACTGTTCTGATATCAATCATTTACCTTCACATTCATCCCTGAAAAGACCCTTTACAAACAGCTGTTCAGTAAGTATACCTGGAAATGCAAATTTCACTGAGACTAATTCATTATGTAAATTGCTCTTTGTAGATTTTAGAGGCAGTACTTATAGTTTGCTCTCCTCCAAGAGCTCAGAATTACTTTCAAAGCCCTGTGAGGGATTAAAAATAAAATTGAGTCCGAGATGAGCATTTCAATTTTCAGCTGCCAGTTTAGGGTTAAGATATGATTCTAGGTAACAAGCCAATGAGAGTACACCCAGTTGATATTTGTGACATCATCCCCCAGCCGAGTGTATAGCACAGCTGAGGTAGCGTTCAGTTGCAGCCCAATGCCATTATGATGGATGTTTACATCTCTTCATGGCGAGCCAATTATCTCGCTTTTGTCTGAGGCCCACAGATCACTCATGCTGTCAGGCTGCACAGAGCTCCGTGGGATCTAGCTGAACGAATTGTTTTCTCTGTCTCTGGTAAGAGCCTTTTCTCTTTTCCCTTCTCTTTAAAAATAAAGGGATGTTTCTAACAGAGGAAACAGTAGAAAAAAGCTGGAGTCTGGGTGGAAGAGGATTTACTCCTGTATACGTAAGCTTGGAAGCAAAGCCCTGTGCAGTATTAGTAAAAGGAAGTGTTGATTTAGTAAAATGAATTCTGCAAGAGCATGTGAATGTCTACCTGAAAAACTCATTTGCAATTGAAACAAATTTGCAGTTGAAAGCAGATTAACCCAGTTTACTTTAAACAATGAAAGTAACTTATTTTTGGATCAATTTTTTTTTATAAAAACCACAAACAGTGTTGATTCTACAGTAGTTTTTAATTTTATTGTTTTAGATTTTTATATCTGCAAGGATTAGATGGAGTCATGGAAACCAAATGGAGTGTTACTAGAAATTTAGCATTAATCAAAGTTTTTAATTCAACACTTAGTACTTTGGAACAGTTTTCCAAAGTTGCATTCTTACAGAAAACCATGTATCTACCCCCAGTTTAGGAAAGATTTACCTTTCAAATGAAGCTGTATTCAACTCTATTTTTAATATAAAGGGATGGCAATAGCAAATAGTTTTAAGACACACATGTAATTAGTTTCACTGGAACACAGAAAGAATAGTCATTATCATATAAGTTATTTTGAATCATAAGAAAATGTTGTTTTGAGTATCTTTATAATCACTTAAATCCCCCAATTAAAGATATATTTATTTAATAGTAGTAATATTATATCCAAGGAAGCTTACAAGATTGTAATAAAGCAAATCTATTGGCAGCTATATCCTGCTGTGAATGTACATGACTGAATCTGATCATGGAATCCTGAAAATTCATATACAATGAAATATTTTAAATGACTCAGAATGTTCACATGCTATCAAAATGAAGTATTTGAAAATTCTTTAAACTCTCAAACATTTTAGATTAACAGCATAAAGTACCAGACAATAGTATTTTAGAGCAAAATGCAATTGTATTCATGAAATTCAGGCACCAAGACAAATATACTTTAACATATTACTTATATTAACAATAGCTCTATCTCTTCTACAGTAATAAACCTTTTGAATGATACCTTGTCTACCAGGATTCCATATTCAATTTATATTCAATCTCATCACTTTTATTTTTACTCAGTTGTACTCTTGGCTTTCTTCTGCCTTTGTGGAGTAGTAATTTTGATAATTAGAATTCAGAGTGGAGTTGTTTGAGTTGTACTAACAATCAGCACGGGGTTTCAAAGCTATGTAACAAGACTGCATCTTCCACTAGTCCAGTCCTGTCTGACAGTGCTTGACACTAATATTTTATTTTTCTCCTTCAACAAAATTGTGTTTATAGAAAGCATTAGATGTGTATTAATGAAATCTAAAATTTGAGTTTGTTGTTTTAGCCAAAATAATATATAATCAATCATTTTTTTCCTTTAAGTACTTTAAGATGGAGTTGAAAAACCCAAAGGTATTGACTGTCATTTTCATAGGTGATCAATTTTGACCAAGAAAAGCATTTGTTCCCTAACAATTATTTCTCAGAAAAATCTATTCTGTCAACTTGGAAGAAAATTTTATTCACAAACGAATAACCTAGAACTAACTGAACATTGTATTTTCGTCTCCAAGTTTAGACTTCTTATTTCTGCATTTCTAAGCATTAATTGCTTTGGTAGAGATTTGAGTGTTAAGATTTCTTGTCTACTTTTCTTTTAATTATTTTACATATATTTCATTATGTGATATACTTGGCTTACAAAATTTAATAGATGAAAGCTTTTGCCTTTAAAATTTTTTGAGTGGAAATCAGTGGAATCATAGAACTTTTCATGCCACAAAATGCTCAGCATGAATTCTTGCAACAGGGAGCACAATAGACAGAGATGAATGAGGTTACATGTACATGGACAGTACTCTTTGCCTGATCCATAATACAACCTTTTTTCTGAGGTAAATGATCATTATTCATTTTAATTTTCTATAATTTATTGTTTGCATTTTCTTCACTACCTAACCTCATCCACGTCCTTGTGTTGATACACCAGCTTAAATATTATTAAGTACTAAGTTTTACAGGTATTAAGATAGTATGGGAAACAGTGAATAGTGAAAAAAAAGATTCCTATTATCCTTTTAAAATCTTTACATTTCTTGGACCAATGTTTGGCAAGATTCTTTATCTTTGAAAATTTTGTTTTAACAACAAAACCCACTTTTTTCTTTTATCCATTTTAATCCGCTTATTTGTACTTAGTTTATATAAATCTCTTCATTAACTTTATTTAATATTAAGTCATAATACCAATTTTATTTGTCTTTTTTGTTTGTTTTCTTTTTGTTTCTTTCTAAGCTCACGCATTTGGACAAATCTTGAATTATTGTGTTAACAAAATTTCATTAGTGACTTTAATAAGAAACAAAAATATATTTACTTCAATATCATCTTAGATAATTTGGGCTGAGAATAATGTATCTACCATTGATCAGTATTTAAACACCTTATGGGCACACATATATTTGTGA
Source organism: Crocidura indochinensis (assembly GCA_004027635.1). Lineage (NCBI taxonomy): Eukaryota > Metazoa > Chordata > Mammalia > Eulipotyphla > Soricidae > Crocidura > Crocidura indochinensis. Next base: position 5,630 of record PVKC010025202.1, read on the forward strand.
TTTAAATTTTTAATGTTTCCATGAACACAATATATTCATTCTCTTTTTTTTGTTGTTTTTGTGTTGTTTTATGGGGCCATGTCAAGAATTACATTTAGCTTTACCCTCACAAATCACTTCTGGTGGGTGAACATAGGAGATGTTTGGAGGACATAGAAGATAATGAGGATTGATCCCAGGTCACCCATGTACAAGACATATGTCCTACTAACTGTACTATCACTGCAGTGATATAGTTCAATTATAGTCCAATATAATTTATTATTAAAAATGTGATAAATTGTTATCACTCAGCTTAGCAAATACAACTAAAGGATTTTAGAGATTTTAGTTATTTCCAAAACCCAGTGGACTAATCAGAAAAGGAAAATGGCAATAATAAGAAATAAGTTCTCAACAAGTGACTCCCTATTTCACTCCATTCCACCTTCTCTGCATTCTCTCTTCCCCCTCTCATTCTCTCCTTATACCATTTTCTAAGTATTTGACTAGCAATGTAGTGATTGTTTTCTATTGCTTAATCTTTGTCAGGCACTTAGGACTAATAAATGAACTATATAATAGATTTTTGCATTTTTACACTACTAAAGAACATATTTTAAGATAACTGAATGAATATATAACTTGCTAGGAAATCGGTAACATAAAAGTTGAGAATAAACTTATTTTCTGAGAGTTGACTTATTTTTACTTATGTTTCTATAGGCTTTACTTATATTTCTATAATATAATATAATATATATTATATAATCCATTATATATTATATAATATAATTTAACTTCAAAGTTTCAGTATTTTGGCCTGTCTATAAATTAACTTTATCTCCCATTCTACTGTAAAACTATGTAAAGTTAAGCATTTTTTGTGTTCTTTAGAATTACTTGGTTTTAGAAAGGTTTTAGAGAGTACATATAACTGTGCACTGAATTTATGATGGCCAATGATTCCAAAGAAACAGCAAAGAAAACTAAAATCTGTCCTCAGAGAAAATCAATCTGTACATATCTATTGAAGATAAACCAGTTTTAGATAGCATCATTTAATTAGCTAAGAATAATCTATCTTGTGACAAATTGTGATAGAATTGAGTTTGCTATACACACTTGATTTAACACAAAAGATGTTACATTTTTAGAAGCCGGTGCAATGGCTCAGCAGTAGAGTTTTGCTTTGCATGTAACTGACCCAGGATAGACCTCGGGTTGATCCCCCACATTCCATATGGTCCTCCAAGCCAGGAGCGAATTCTGAGCACATAGTCAGAGCAACCCCTGAGCATCACTGGGTGTGCCCCTCCAAAAAAAAGATGTTAGTTACTCTTTTGATATTTCATTATTAAGCTATATACCCTTAAAATTAGTTGCTACTGTATATTTTTAAGATGTGCAGAATGGAATTAGGTTAGAATAAATAAATTAGGGTATCAATGTACATTTGAAAATTTGATTTCTATCTCACTAGGATTATTTGACAAATTTGTTTCACTTTTACATAAATTCCTATACTTTTTTATGAGTCACTGTGTTTTAGACATTAGACTGAGAAATTTATTTTTGTATATGAAGAAGATATAGACACTTTTCTGTTATCTAATAACTCATAATTCAAGTACATAATGAATAGAATTAGACCTGACCTAAAGTTCTTTTGTAAGACATTTTGCTCTTTATTTATGCCATAAAAGAGTAAATATAGTCTTGCTTTATAAAATCTGTGTACATAGGGGTCCAGGTATAGTACAATGATTAGACTCTAGGCCTAGCTGCTTTCTTTTTTTTTATATCTATGTAACATATTTACTGATTGAGATACTTTTTATTAATATCTTATTAAAGCACCATGAATGTTTGTAGTTTGTGCTTTAGTCAGAAAAAAGTATACCCCCCTTCACAAGTGCAACCTTCCCCACATCAATGTCACCCATCTCTCTCCTGCCCCATCCCCTGAATGTTTTCAAGGAAGCATTCTAGCTGTTTTCAACCTGTGCTTACATCCCAGAACCTGCTGGTTCCTGAGTATTGACAGTGTGGACCTTGAGTTCCTCGAGCCCACCAACGCAGTAGCCTCAATAATCCCTGACACTTCAGGGCATGAATCCATACATTCTTTCATTAAACCACAGCTAGTTTCCAAGAATCACCAGAGGGTTCCTAAGGCCTGCAAAAATGATTTGAGAGGCCCTACTCCATCCAAACAGTAAAATTTTTGTGTTTGGGGGCTGGGCGGTGGCGCTGGAGGTAAGGTGCCTGCCTTGCCCTGTGCTAACCTAGGACGGACCGCGGTTTGATCCCCTGGTTCCCCATATGGTCCCCCGTGCCTGCAAGGAGCGACTACTGAGCGAATAGCCAGGAGTAACCCCTGAGCGTCACCGGGTGTGGCCCAAAAACCAAAAAAAAAAAAAAAATTGTGTTTATTTTCACTTTGTTTTGATTTAGTAGAACATGCACCTTATTCTCAAATATATCGAAATATAAAATAAAAATAAAAAATTAAAATAAATATAGTAAAACTTAAATTTTATTAAATTATTTCTTTATTTTTAAATGTTTTTGTTGTTTTACAAATAATTTTGAGCACTGGTACACAATTTGGAACATTGCACTTACTAACAATAAAAATACTTGCTACTCATTAAAAATCAGCACACTTACCACTTGTTAACGATTAATATTTTAAGGATTCGTGGTTTAGACTCAACTCTAGCAGTCAACACTTAATTGAAAATAAATAACTGGGGCTGGAGAGACAGCATGGAGGTAAGACATTTGCCTTTCATGAAGAAGGTCATTGGTTCGAATCCTGGCATCCTATATAGTCCCCTGAGCCTTCCAGGAGCAATTTCTGAGTGTGGAGCCAGGAGTAACCTCTGAGCACTGTGTGACCCAAAAACCAAAAAAAAAAAAAAAAAAAAAAAAAAAAAAAAAAAAAAAAAAAAAAAAAAAAAAAAAAAAAAAAAAAAAAAAAAAAGAAAGAAAGAAAGAAAAGAAAAGAAATAACTATAATATATCATGGCATATATTTTTCTTGATTAGAGAAGTATGTGAAGAACATAAACAAGGCATTACTTAATCGATCCATTAAAAATAAATACAAAATTGACTAGAGAGATAGCATAGATATTAATGTGTTTCTCTTGCTTGCATCAGAACTTGGATCAACCACACTATATGGTATACCAGTAGTGAAGCCAGAGCACAAATAAAGAGCACTACCCAGAATGGCCCAATATACTCTCCTTTCCCACAATCTAGATAATATGTCCTAAACAAAGTTGGCATGTTTAAACATAAACTGAGAATATTCAATATAAGAAAATGATATTTTAGGAAAAGGATCCTCTAGTAGCTATAAAGTTAACATGAAACAAAAAGTATTCAGCATAACAGAAGTCATGGGTGACAGGAACTAAAAATTAATTACAAAGTATCAATAGACATTTGTTTTAAAGACCCTAAAATAACTACATAAATATAAGCCTTGATTGTGGATTAATATGTACTATTTTGTAATATTACATGTAACATATGTACATGTTATCAGAATATTTGAGTAAAGGTGGAATATCTCTTCTAAAAACGTGATAAGAAGTAATTTTTATGTTACTGTTTAAGATAGGTTGACCCATTAAATATGCAGGAATGTTATAATAAACCACTTAATCTCAGTTCAAATATTCCTATAAATGAAATTATGTTCATATATTTAAATAATCTGTGTTCTCCAATGGGGTGACTAGTTAGTCAAGAACATAAAATGTGAACACACTAGACAGAATTGATAAGAATATAATAGTTTGGGAATGTGTGCTTGAGTTAGTAACTATTCACTCTTGATCTTATTGAGCTTGGAATAGCAACTCTCTATTCCAAGTAATAAATTATTTTAACATTAGTCAAGGGTCAACTGTAATTTTCAAGAGAATAAATTCCTTTTTTAATATATGTGTTTTTGTTGTTTTTACACTATGTAACAGCATCACACCTACTTAAAAAAGTTTATTATTCATTTCTTCTCGTCATAGAATGTTATTGTTTCTGCTCATATACATTAGATAAACATAGATGTGTCCTTTTAAGCAACAGAGAGGCAGAAATCCAGGAAAGAAAAATTCAGACAAAAAAAAAGAAGAAAAGGGTTTGGAAATGTGGTTGGCTATACAACAATTTACTTTATTATATATAGCCTGAGTTCAGCCCCCACAACTTCGTATATAAAACAACCTCCAAATAAAGCAAGACTTTTAAAGTTGAGATTGTTTTCAGATTGTCCATGAGTGTAGATGACCTTGAAAATAGTTCTGCAGTGCTCTGTGAAGTGAAAAGTGTGGCTATCTGATGCCCAGATAAAAGAATAGAAGCTACTTCACTATCCCTTGACGTATTTAGTGTATACCTATGCCAATTAAATAACAAAAAATACATACTTTATACCTATCAAATATATGTCTAGAATAGAAGAATTTAGCCATAACCATTTTTAAATTGTTGACTTTCAAAAACAATGTGACTGAAGACTATTAACCAGAAAAGTCCCCTAATATAATCATACTCTTCAAAGTTCTTAGAAGAAGCAGTTCAATAAAGGAACTGAGCATGAAAATCCTTTGAAAAGGAAAACTCACAATTAGGAGTTTCAGGATTGTCTTCTAACTTTACAACTGAGATAGAATGATGGCTCTTTGGGTAGAATAGTCTCATGCAAAATTTTATGCAGCCCCACTCTGTGGTCTGTTTAACTTAAAGTTGTCAAAGTATGAGTTCTTTTTTTTTTTTTTTTTTTTTTTTTTGGTTTTTGGGCCACACCTGGTGATACTCAGGGGTCACTCTTGGCTATGCATTCAGAAATTGCTCCTGACTTGGGGGACCATATGGAATTTCAGGGAATCAAACTATCTTCTGTATTAGATCAGATGCATGCAAGGCAAATGCCCTAATGTGTTTCATTGCTCCAGCCCCTGAGTGAGAATTCTTTTTTTTTTCTTTTTGGGTCACACCCGGCAGTGCTTAGGGGTTACTCCTGGCTCCATGCTCAGAAATTGCTCCTGGCAGGCACGGGGGTAAAGCAAATTAGTTTGTTTATAGTTCTGACTTCATCACTAGCCAGAGTTTGACCATGGATAAAGCTTGGGATGCCTCTTTGTCTAAGTTGTTTCATGTAATATATATTTATAAAAATCACATGTGATAAATTGATTTAATTTGACTCTTGCCTTCAGCATATTCTGGATAATAATAAACAATCTGCCTTACTATCATGACCAAACTGCATAATTCGTGCTTTTTCTTAGTTACTCCTTACACTCACTTTTGATAGGATCTATGTTCTTATTGCTAAGTGTAGACATCATCTATTCTTTATCAAGTGTCAGTTCAGCTCCTTTATCATCACCAATAAGATAAGGAACTTTCCACTTCAGATGATCTTCAATGACAATTGTTTGTAGTGTGTGCCCAGATAGCACCCACTGTGTCCCTAAGCTTGTAATTTAATTGGTAGTATCTGCTTTGTATGTCCCATTAGATGCTAATCTCTATTCATTTGGGAAACTCATGCTGTTTCCAATGCCATATCAGCAGTGCTAGCTAGAATAGACAATTGTCAAATGTTGATTCAATGAACGTATATTAACAGAACTTGGACTTAGATATCTGTAAGTGAAAAAGATATTTCTGTTATAGCTTTTTTTTGGGGAGGTTGTGTCTGATGTTTGTAAAATCAGAACTAAAACATCTCTTGGGGGGAAATACCATTTTTCTAGGAAACCAAAAGTGGCCCTCATCCTCTGTTCATCCTGGTCTGTCTGCTACACATAATGGTGTCTATGAAACTGTTTCATCTGGAGAATAGTTTGCACAGCTTTCAGTTTGCAGGGAGCAGTAGGAATGCTTCCCATTTTAGATGGTTGTTCACATACATACTTTCCTGAAGAGAGTGAATGGGGGAACAGCTCTCAATAGGTCACAGAGCAAAGCAATCATTCACTCCAGCCTATGTGAGGCTTGTAGGTTTGTCTTGTTCAAGGCTGTTCTGCAGTGAGTACCAGATGCTCTTCTCTTACTTTTTTAGTCTCTGAAGAAGTCTTCCTTTGTCTCTTTTATGAAGATGATTACAAACATCTCTCAGTAATACTAACTGGCTTGGGTAGTTTTTTATATGTAACTTTATAGGGTTTTAAAGAGAAAGAATCAGAAGTCATATATTAACTCATCTTTTCCTGGACTCATCTACCTCCTTATCAGATGTTATAATTGTGAATATCTCTACTGTGTGACCAACAGCCATTAACTTAGATGTTTTAAAGAATGGTCACTACTTTACAGTTCTTTGGGGTTAGTGACATGGACCCAACCGAACTTTTGACTTTACATCTCAAAAGAATGTCAGGGAGGTCAATATCAGGCTGTATTTTTTTTTTCAATTGTGGATTCTCTTTCAGGACTGAATGCTATTTGACAAAATTCGGTTCCCTGTTGTTATAAACTGAGGTGCCTTTTTTGTTTCTAATTATCAGGCCCTTTTCAATATGGAAACTGATTTCTTTAAAACCATCAGGGGAGTCTCTTAAGTGGAGTCTGGTAAAATGGAGTTTTAAAAACTTAATAATCAAGGAAGTGATGCCCCACCACTTTAGGAATAAATTTGGCATAAGTAAGTCACACTGAATTTGTCAACCCCACACAAGAGAGAGAATTATATGAGGATGTGACTCATTGAAGAATACTTTAGAAGGTGTCAACCAGAGGGAGCAATCTATTTTAAGAATCAATCGTGGGGCCCGGGAGATAGCATGGAGGTAAGGCGTTTGCCTTTCATGCAAAAAGTCATCGGTTCGAATCCCGGTGCCCCATATGGTCCCCCGTGCCTGCCAGGAGCAATTTCTGAGCATGGAGCCAGGAGTAACCCCTGAGTGCTGCCGGGTGTGACCCAAAAAACAAAAAACAAAAAAAAGAAAAAAATAAGAATCAATCGCAGACACCTTGGCCTTACCATTTCAAAATTTTCAAGCACGTCTCTCTGCACTGGGAAATGGTAGAGCTCTCCAGGGGTGTGCTTCTTGTGAATGAGAAAAATTGTAACCAAGGGGAAATGATAATTGGAGCCAAGAAGACAGTAAGTGCTCCCCTTTTGTTGCTTACAAGAAAAATGTTGCTAGATATATTTTCTAAATGCCGAGGTTAAGGCTGCAGTGTTTGACACTCACTAGTCATGTATTAATTAAGTGAAGTCCATATTTCAACCTACTGAGCAACTAAGAATCCTATTGTTGCTATTATGACTGGGTACCACCACTGGCAAAATGAGAAGTCTGATGTAGGCCACCTTTAAAAATTAGTCCCAGAAAACTATTCTCAAAGAAATATTTAGCAAAGGCTAAGCTATTATTCCCATTAATTTAGGGGACAAACCTTGTTTTCTTGACCATACTCATCTGTGCTCAAGGCTTACATTCAAATACACTCCTGTTAAACTATCTGAGGTCTAGAAGGACAGAACATTTCCTAGAATTAAGCCATTGTCTTGGAAATGCCCTTTTCCTGCTGTGCTATCTATTTGGTCACATATTCTTTTGTAAAGAGGATCTTTCATTTTTATAAATTAGCACCAAGGTCTTCTCAGAAACTTCTTATCAGTTGCAAGGGATAACAAAACAGAATCATTGGTGTGAAAAATTAGACATCACTCTGTTATTTTATTTTACAAAAGTAACATCAGCGCTGAAAGACAGACAAATTTGTCTTCAAAAGATTTGATTATTGGAGGTCAACCACACACTTATTATTGTCACAATCTATCAGAAAGAGTCATTAGAAAAATTTAAAATAAGATGCACACTTATATTCACTGCAGTTTCTATTATAATAACTAGAATATGAAAACTTCCCAAATGTCCAGTAAGAGGTTAATAAATATGAATCTATGTAATATATCCATGACAGGATATATACTGCTTTAAGAAAAAAATAATTTCACAATTTACTGCAACAGAAGGTAAAATAGTGCTAGAAGATGGATCAAAGACTGAAGGATTTCAATCATCAATGGACTCTGAAATAGCTGTAAAATAAAATCCATACATATTGTGAAATCACCCATACACCTTATTTCTAACCCCATGATGATGGGTCTGAAGAAGCAGGGTATTGCCAATCATTATTAAACCAAGCCTGTTAGAAAAAAGAATATCATGACGTCTATAGCTCATGTCTTCGTGGTCTCTGCCTGAGTCAAAAGCCAGAACTTCCTCTTTCTTTATTCAACCAGTCTCATAAACCAAAAGAAAGAAGGTTGAGATTAATCTAGGTTGGCTTTTACACATCAAAAGAGATATTTATGAAATAGAAGAAGATGAGGAAATGCCTTTGTTTTGGGGTAATAGCTGGGTGTCATCTTACAGTGGGCAAAGTCAGGGATCACACTTTATCACAAAATGGCAACCCATGGTGTTGAATTGATTATCAAAAAAGGGAAAGAGAGGAAATAAGGAGAAGAAATAAAAGATGGGCTAACTATTGTATAGGTATTGTGGGAAATTTTAGGCACTTTGGTGCAGATAGGGTATTGTGAATTGTGTATCAATACCATAAAATTTAAATGTATTGCAATTATTTTTTTTATTTTTTACTGTGGTCAAAGTGAATTACAAATCTTGCACAATTATATTTAAGATACATAGTGACAATTATTAAGGGGAATTCCCACTACCAGTATTGTCCTCTCTCCACCCCTGTTGCCCGCATGCATCCCATATCCTTCTCCTTAACCCCCCAGAATACTTGTGTAACTGGTCCCCACTTGTACAGCTTGCTGTGAACTGGGTATAGATTCTGTTGTCATTGACTTTGGGTTTGATCATTTTTTATTATTATAATTTACAGTTTTACCAAAGTGGTTTACATATCTTTCACAGTAAAATTTTAGGTACACATTAACATTGAATTTGGAGTTTCTATCACCAAAGTTGTCCTCCTTCCACCCCAGTTCCCATCTTGCATTCCATATTCCCCATCCTCACCCCCCAGGCTGCTAATATAAGTGGTACCCTTTGTGTCTAACTTACTACTTTGTGAATATAAACCCATTTGGTCTTGGTACCCTCCATTATTTTCTCCTTTAATTGAGAGGCGGAACTAGATAGTTCAAGTTATGTGGATTTGTTTGAAGAAAAGAAAAGCAATAATATGGGGTAAAAAATCAAATAAGCTGAAAATGTGTGGAGTTTTTCTAGAGGCTTTCATCCTCAGTTTGAGAGAAGAAAGGGAAAAAGGAAGTGAAGCACCACAACAATACAAAAGGATATATCAGATAAAAAATCCAGTGAGCACTACAGCAATAAAGATAAGCACCACATAATAAGCACAGTCCTGAGGTAAAAACAGAGTGCAAATGGAAAAAACTTGGAGACAGCAACTTCAATATCCAAAACAAAACAAAGAAATCAAAAAATTAAATAAATAGATAAATAAATAAAGATGATTTTGTGCTGTTTTTTTTTTTCCTGCATAGGCACAGTAAATATTGGGGACATTAGAGATGGAATTCCCTTGGCTACAGGGTTTATCCACCCTTGAGTATTCCGTCATGGGACTAACTATAAACTCCTTACATATTCAATTACTCTCCCCTTGGTGCCTTTGTGGTGTATGGAAGAATTCCGCTACATCATGGGTGATAAAATCAGACCTCTGTATCTAGCGATCTTGGTATCTGCACAGGTTGAGGAATGGAGCTTATGATGAAGGCTTTTTTGTGATTCTAGAAGTTCTGTTCCTTCACTGTCATTTTAATCCATTTTCCATAGTTGCTGATCCTAGGATGGAGCCTGGGAAGAGTCTTATATTATGTTTCCAAAAGACCCGTTGTCAATTGTCTCGGTCAGACCTCTGGGATTACAGATCGTGGTTGTTGTAGAGGTAGTAGAACAAAACCTAGGCTAGGACGTTTTATTGGTCCCAGGATACGTTCTGCATAGTCATGGTTGTCACAGTCAGTCATCTGTAGAGAGTGATCTTGGCTTTTGCACAGCTCAAACGGTGAACAGTCTTCTGATTTTGTTGGCTGGTGAGGTAGGAGAACCTGCTCTTAGATCAAGTTGTTCCCATTTCCTCATTGCTAGGATATCATATTAGAATTGGCACATGTTGCTGCCAGAGCAGTATTAAGGATGTCCCGGATGGGATTTGGTTCCTGGAGCTGTTATGGAGAACTGTGCATTTCTATGTCTGGGATCTAGGCTTCAAGGCTGTATGGTCAATGTCTAATCACCTGGGGTCTAAGTTGGGACCACATGACATATATTCAAGGTGGCAGGTGCTGCTGTATTGTAAAAAAAAGTATGAGTTCTTATCCCTAGTAGATAAGGGTATGTTTTTATATTTAAAAAAAAAGGATTTCCCCTTTTTTTAGTATACATTTGAAGAAATGCGGGTGAATTTGGGGGTGAAAACAGAACAAAATAGAAACAATAAAAATAAAAATATATATACTCATATATAAAGAAAAAAGAAATTTTAAAATGAATTTAAAAAAGTAAATAAAGGAACAAAGTGATGCAGGAAAAAATATATTTGGGGAAAAACAGGTTAAGAGGTAGTATTATATGAGTCTTAAACTTATGAAGGAAGTATAGGTTTCTCAACTGTCTTTTAGACACTCTTGTGGGGTGTGGGCTCCAGGGCATATTTTCATCATACACCCTGGCCTTCTTGAGATTGAGGAAAGATTTGAGGCAGAGAGGTCTTGGGTAGAGGTCTGGCAGTGGGGATCCCTTTGGAACTAAGTTCGGTATCAAACAAAAGTCAATTGTTAGGGAGAGGTGGTAAAGAAGACCACACAGCATTAGTCATTAGGGGTGTCGGTTGTATTTTCTTGCCGAGGACTACATGAGGGTCTGA
>PVKC010025203.1:0-16568 GCA_004027635.1 Crocidura indochinensis
AGTAATAATTGTTATCATTTCAATATTTAAGAAGTTAGCAATCATTTTTGTATTCCCAACCGGTTTCTAAAGAAAATTTATGTAAAATGATATAACTACACCACTTAAAAATTGGAATATGACAAACAAAATGAGACAAAAGCAGGTAGGCGGAGGGAAATATAAAAATCAGAGCAGAAATTCATTAGTACAAAACAAAAAGTAAAACAGTTAAATAAACAGTTAACAAAAAAAGAGAGAACCCTAGTAAACCAAATCAGAAATGAGAGGTGGGATTTCACAACAGACACTAAAGAAAACCAAAGGAAAATAACAGATTACTTTGAGAATTTAAATGCCATGAGACAAGCAAAACAAAAATAAATGAAATAAATACAATAGAGGCCTCCTATAAGCTCTTAAAGTTAAATCAATATCCTGAACACAGATGCAAAGATTCTCAACAAAATACTTGAAATCAGAGTTAAACAATTCATCAAAAGATCATAGGACATGACCAAGTAGGGTTCACCCCAGGGATGCAAGGATGGTTTAACCTACACAATTTTATAATATGCCAAATCAATGAAAGAGAAAAGTAGACATCATGAGATCATTTCAATAGTTGCAGAAAAATAACTTCACAAAATCTAGCACTTTTTTATGATAAAAACTCTCAAAAATGGGAATTGAGGGACCGTTCCTCAATATATTAAAAGCCATCCGTAACAAGCCCTCATCAAGCTCGATGGGTAAAAAGCAAAAGCCTATCCCTTTTCTTTAAGATTTGGCACAAGTTTTGTCTCTCACCTATTATTGAATATTGTACTGGAAGTACTTGGCATAAAAGCAGGCAAGAATAAATATAGAAAAGGCATCCGGTAATAAAAGGAAGAAATTAAGCTCTCACGGTTAACAGATAACACAAAACTATGTTTAGAGAATCCTAAAAAAATTATTAAAAGGCTTTTAGATCAATATATTTGTATAGTAAAGTGGCAGGTTATAAAATTAATATGTAAAAATCTGTTGCCTTTCTATATAGAGAAATAAGAGAGGAAAGGAATATTGAAAACAAACAAACAAAAATACACCAATCTCTCGCACAATCACTGTTTTGCCATTCTTTGGCTCTCTGCAAAGTCACCAATCAGACCAAAACTCTGGGTGTGTTAGTATTTAGGCTAATATCACTAGGACTTTTTTTTTGAGAGTATGGGAACTCCCTTCCCCAATTTTCCCATACTTCCAGAAGCTCTAACAGCAGAAAGCAAGCTACAAATGCAGTCACCATACATGATACCACTTCAGTAACAATATTGCAAACCACAGTTTCTAAAAGGAAAAAATGAAAGATAGCAAAGAAATATGTCTTCATTTGGAGGAAGGTAGGGAAGATTCAGGGGGCAGAGGAAGGTGAAGGGTGAAACCAAAACTGGGGATTGTTGGTGGGGAATGTATATTGGCGAAGTGGTTTGTGTATTTTGTGACTGGAATTCAATATTAATGACTTTGTAACTGTGTATCATGGTAATTTAATTAAATAATTTATATTAAAAAAGAGTATTTGTGCATATTTAAAAATATGATTTGATTTTGAGGAGAAGTGAAAAATTCTAAATATATTATCTAGTCTATTTAGTTCATTTCCATATTTTTTTTCTTTTTGTTTTGGAGCTATACTCAGAAATTCTTGAAGATTAGTCTTGGCTGTTTAAGCAGGAATTACTATGGGCAATGTTTGCATTAATGCATGAGATGTAATGATGCCGGGATTGAATCTGGGTTTATCAAAATAAGGCAAATAACCTAACCCTATTATCACTCTGACTCCTAAATTCCAGGCTGTTTTAATCACTATTTTGTTTCTGTTTTGTTTTGGGCCACAACCAGAGAGGTTCAGGAGTTACTTCTGGTTATGTGCTCAGAAATGTCGCTATGTACCGAAAATACTACTGTGAATTATTTGTAATCCACTTTGGTCGAAATAAAAATTATTAATAAAAATGAATCACTCCTTGCTTGGAGAACCATATGGAATGGCGGGGATGAAAGCACAGTCTGTCCTAGGTTAGAGCGTGCAAGGCAAACACCCTATCTCTTGCGCCACAGCTCCAGCCCCTAATGACTAATTTTTTAGTGATTCAAAGAAACTTGATGAGTCCACTGATGAAACTATAAAGTTAAAATTTCCTACTACTGTAGGGTTGGGATTTATATTTCTCTTCACTTATATAAATTGTGCTTTTATATATTTTGATGATCCGTTGGGGCTTATAATTTAATGACTAAATTCTCTTGAACTGATTTTTTGCTCATTTCTGTCTCTTGTCATCTTTTTTAATCATGTATTTTGTTTAATCTTTTATCTGTAAGAATGTGTGTTCAGTGAGTTTAAGGTTATCATTTACTTATTTTGTTTCCTCACCCTTTCATTTAGAGATTATAAAAGGCAAGTAGTTTACCCTCTACTCTATGACCACTTGGTCTCTTATCTCTCTGGCTCTCAACTGCTACTTATATTTTTTCCCAAAATTTTACTGTTTCATGTTATGTTAAAATTTATAAACTATAACTTAGAGGAAGTTTTTTTATTTTTTAAATGTTGCCCAAGATATTAAATTCCCACAATTTTCTATAAGTTTCATATATAAATAGTTCCCTAAATTCTGAATAGAAGTTTAAAATGTGTCATAAAATGTATTTTATAAATTTTAAAATTTATGAATTGTATATATTTTATGTTTTATCTATATTATTATATATAATTGATATGCTATTATTATTTATATTATAATTCTATAATGTATACATTTATATATAAAATCACAATATATAAAGTTATATTTATATTATTTATAAACCATTATTTGTAATATAAATAATTTATAGCTTTTATATATCTCATAATTTATATTTCTATATATAAAATCTAAAACTGGTAAGTTTTCTAATGGTTTTAATACTTTCAATTTATATGAGTTATAAAATTTTTTAAATCACAAAGTAATGTTTTCTTATAACATTACTATAGAAAATCAAGTTTCAGTTGAGACATTTCATTGTAGAATTTGACAATAAACATTTTACTAAGTAATTTTTATTTTAGGGATTTAGAGATAGTACAAGGTTTAAGTGCTTATTTTACACATAACTTTTTTAATGATACTGTAATTTTCTGCCTCTGAATTTTAGTTTTCTCATGAAAATTATGAGGATGAAAAAATATTTGCTCACATGACCTACAAGATTAAAGTTTCTATGTTTGTGATTGGATGCATTCAAGACTCATTGACTTTATTTTGACTCAGACCTTATGGAAATAGTATAATTGAAATACCGTGTGAGCTTCAATTATCAGTCATTTTTATTTCTCTAAGGGTTAATGGGCTTTCTTTTTTAAATTTAATTTTACATTACTTGAAGACAACATATAATATAGTTGACATCGCTGATTTCAAAACAAGTAGGAGAAAAATTATTGAAAAAGAAAAACTAAAGAGAAAATAAGGAAGAGAAAAATAAAAGCAAGCACATTTGTGAAAATTATTATATCTCCAGTGAGGTTATTAAGTTATTTCAGAATTGTTAATAAGCTATTTTTCTAGTGGATCATTCTGTTACTTCCTTTGTTTCGGAAGCTTGTTTGCTTCGGATACACAATTGGGGTCTAAATTATTGTGTTTCTATGAGTATGACACTATTAAACAAAGATAAAGTAGTGCTGCTGCATATGCAGAAATCCCAAGCACTACTTTGACTTTGTGGGGCATGAATTTGTCTGTCAGGTTTATGAACTAATAGAATGTCAGTTGGAGAAGTCAGTGCCTACACTCTCCTAATAAAAAAAATTCCTGGTGATCTCAGTCCATATACTGGCATACCTTGAGTTTTGGTCATATCGGTGTCTACAGAGAACTGTAGAGGAGTGGTGATTATGAAAAAATGAGTGTAGCAACAAGGCTTGACATAGTTTTCAGCTCTGGTACTCATAATTTTTCAAAGTTTGGCATGCTTTTCTTTTCTCTTTAGAACAGAGTGAGTCTATGGAGCTGACTGGGGGCAGACTTGGTGACCTACAGATTTTTTTATGTGGTCTCTAAATTTGAAGCATAGTAAAAATCTTTCTGTAGGAATTTGTTTTTATGAGTACAGAAACAAATAGATTGAAAAATATTTGTAAGCATAGAGCCAGGAGTAATCCCTGAACAATGCCAGGAGTAATCCCTGAACAAAATATATAAAAAAAAAACAACAAAGAAAAATATTTGTAAACTTTCTGTTTTGCGTAAGTTTTAAAAAGATGACCCTTAAAGAGAGAGGTAACAGAGGTAACTCTTTTCTCCTTACTTTATCAATAATTACCTGCTAATATATTGTAACATGTTTATTTATTGATATATTAGAAAAATTAACATAGAAAAGTGGCATCTAAAATTTAGGCAGCCAGAGTATTTGGGACTGGCCTTTTAGCACAAATAAATTCTACAAACCTTCAGCTATGGTTAGCTACATCCTGTGTAAATAGAAAGATAATATTGCTATTAATTTTGGGGGGAGATTAAAACACATGGTTTTCTTTTGTCAACTATTCAATGTTCTTTCTCTGTGCGTGGGGTGGAGGTAGTGTCATATCTGATAAATTCTTAGTGTCTAGACATAGGAATAGATACTCAGGGAATCATATGCCATGCCAGGGAGTGAAGTATGGTCAACTGGAAGTAACTAAATACAAAGTAAGTGCCATATCCTCTATATTTTTCTCTGGTCCCTTCAAGTTTTTATGCTTACAAACATAAAAATTAGGTGTAACTAATAGAGATTAGACAGCAATATACTTCCAAGCTATGTTCTTTACCAGTTCACTAAAAAGGCAATTTAAGTAATCATTTTATGTGAACAAATCAGTATATTTGTATTAAGAGCATATGCAAACAATCTCTAGGCCTATAATTTCTCTGGACTATTTCTTTCTAAGCATTGTATACCTGTAGTGCACTCTCATAAGGTAATCTATGGATCTTATATTGATTATTGAATATGAGTTAATCTTAAAATAAGGCAAATAATCTTGTCAGTTTATAGGATAAGATGTACATATAAACTTGTTTGTAATTACAATTAAGATACCCATTGCCAGGCCCAGGAGATAGCATGGAGGTAAGGCGTTTGCCTTTCATGCAAAAGGTCGTCGGTTCGAATCCCAGTACCCCATATGGTCCCCCATGCCTGCCAGGAGCAATTTCTGAGCATGGAGTCAGGAGTAACCCCTGAGCACTGCCGGGTATGACCCCAAAAAACAAAAAACAAAACAAAACAAAACAAAACAAAACAAAACAAAAAAGATACCCATTGCCATTAAGGAAAGGTTAATTTGGATTAATAGGAGTTTAAAAGCAAGTCAATGTAGATTAAAAGGTGCAACAAAGAACATATAATATATGTATGTATTTATTACTAATATCAATTAAGATAAATTAATTCTAAACAATTTGTATAAACTACCTATTTTCAGCATTTTGCAAGGGGCTATATTACTTTATGTATATTTTCCAAATTTACCATATTTTATTATTTACATTACTTAAAAACATTTTCTTTTGGTTTTGGGGTCATATCTAGTGGTACTCAGGAATTTATTCCTGGGTCTTATCTCAGGGATTGTTCCTGAGGATGATTGGTGTACTATATGGGATTCTGGGTTCGACCTGTGTTAGCTAAATGCAAGACAAGGACCCCATCTTCTGTCCTATTGCTTCATTCCCCAATAATTTACTTTATTTAAATATGATGTATCAGATAGTTGACATGGTTTTTTGTAATACATTTCTTTCCAGATAAGTGAAACAAATTTAAAAAAATGAATAGATACAAAGACTACCCACAAAATGGGAAAAACCATTCACCCAATACCCATCTGATAAGGGTTAATATCTAAGACAGATAAAGCACTGTCAGAATTCAGCAAGAAAAAACATTTAAAAATGTTTAAAAAATTTTTTCTCCCTAAAAATGGGGAGAAGATATGAACAGACATTTCTAAAAGAGAATACAGATGGCAAAAGGCATATAAAAATGCTCCACATCACTAATCATCAGGGAGATATAAATCAAAAAATGAGGTAATATCTCACACCACAGAGTTACACATTACAAAGAACAATTACAACCAGTGCTGGTGTGGATATGGGAAAAGACTCCTTTTTTTTTTTTTTTTTTTTTTTTTTTTGGTTTTTCGTTCACACCTGGCGCGCTCAGGGGTGACTCCTAGCTCTATGCTCAGAAATTGCTCCTGGCAGGCTCGGGGGACCATATGGGATGCCAGAATTCGAATCACCATCCTTCTGCATGAAAAGCAAATGCTTTACTCCATTCTATCTCTCCGACCATGAGAGACTCCTTTTCACTGTTGGGAATGCTGACTTGTCCAGCCTTTTTGGAAAAACAATATGGAGATTCCTCAAAAACTAGTAACTGAGCAACAACATGATCTAGCAATAGCACTTCTAGGGATTTACCCTACGAACCACAAAACACAATGCAACAATGCCCTCTGTACTCCTGTGTTCAGTGCAGAACTATCTAACATATTGAGAATCTGGAAACAATGCATGTGCCCAAGAATAGAGACTATAGTATATCTACACAACAGAATATTATGCAGGTGTTAGGAAAGATGAAGTCATGAAATTTGCCTATACATGAAGAGTTTTATATTGAGTGAAATGAGTCAGAGAAAAAGGGATAAACATAGAATAATATCACTCATTTATAGGATATAAGAAGAATAAAATATAATGTGATAATAATATCCAGTGACAATAGAGAAAAGGAATCAGAAGAACAGTTCATGATAGGAAGCTTGCCAGAAATATTGGAGAAGTGCAGTTGTGACAAAGAATCGATTACTATGACAATAATTGGAAATGATCACTCAGGACAATATCTGGGTTTTGGATAGAGATAAAGTCATATGCACTGTACTATTTGATTAACAATAGTAAAATAACGTGTCTAAAAAGGAAAAAAGAGAAGGGAAAAACATAGTTATGAATAGAGAAAAGGGAGAGAGTGCGTACAAGAAAGAGAGAGAAGCAACAAAGAAAAATGGAGACAGAGAGAAGCAGAGAGGATGAGAGTTTCTGAGTTCCTGTACAAGAGCCAGGTAGGGTTGAGGGTGTGAGAGAAATCAGGGGCATTGTTGGTGGGAAATACTCATGGGTGAATGGGGGTATTATTGTGATACTGATTCTCAATTTTGAATATCTTTGTAATTACAGTGTTTAAATAAAAATATATTTTAAAAAATAGAAAGAAAAAGAAGACAAGACTGAAAAAAAGGAGAGATGCAAGTAAATTTTTGACCTTAATTGTATCACCAATAAAGTCTTTTAGTTATTGTCAGCCACATAAGCCCTTTATTTGCTAACCAAACATTCTGTTATTTCATTTCTTTCTAAACATTAAATGACTTCAGCCACACATTCGAATCTAAATCGATGTGTTACTGTAAGGATGACAGATTAAACAAAAATGATTTTTTTTCATGGTCACATGATCCTGGAATTTAAAGATACAGATACTGAGGCTTTCATGTGATACTTTTTGGCTGCCGGGTCTTCTGGAAATACGAGAAGGTAGGGGGCATGGAAGAGTGCCCACAATCTCTATAAAAAGTCTTGGTGATATCAACCCCCAAATCAGTATATTTGAAGTTTGGTCTCTACAGAGAGTTTTAGAGGAGTGGTAAAACCAGGCCATAGCCATTGACGTGACTCTGGGTGATTCGGCAGGCATGGCTTTGGTAGAGAGGATCTTGGCCACCCCTTCTTTTCAAGATGGCTAGCTTTTAGCTATATAGCTGGTGGAACCATTATTTTCACAGCTTGGATTACATCTCCTTTGAGAACTGAACAGAGTGAGTCTATGGAGCTGACCAGGTACAGATGCAGAAACTCCAAATTTAGTATTTTATATTCACTATTTAGAATATATTAAAATCTGTACTGTAATTATCATAAAAATGAATAAATATAATGTCAATAACCCTTGAAAAGTCAGTGATTTAAATTTTCATTAGAAGCATGACAATAACTTTTATAATTTAAGAAGTACAGAAAGCTAGGAAAATGTCTCTGGAAAACAGGCAGAAGCCTTTGAGGAAACTTGAGCTGTGGATGAACTTTTCCTGAACTTTAGCATACTTCTTAAGATCTATCCACATCTGAACAGATATTTTGGTCTCTGAAGAGGGTATAAATAATTTGTAAAATTATATTTTCCATCTTTTTTAAAGCAATCAGATAACAAATATGTTCTCTTTTACTTGTGAAATATAAAGCATTCAGTTAGATGTTAAGGGAATAAAAATAACCATAGAACTCTAGAGTTAAGGAAATTTTTTATGTAGTTGGAAGGTCAGAGTGTCTAATCTTAAAAAGGTAAATAAGACTAAAAATGTTATGGTGGGAGTTCTATAATTAATCACCTTGTTGCTGGTAGAAAATGATGTCAGTGAGTTTTTACTGTAGACAAGAAGAGAGAAAAAACTAATTTGGAATGGATTAAGAAGAGATCAATGGAAGAATTATTTAAGTAACTATACTCCTTCCTCAAAGTTTGCAAGTAGTAGGTCAGTCAAATAATACACATGGTAACAGGTGAGAAAACAAAGTTCTATCTATTGGCACAAGCTGGCAGGATGGGAGATGGTAGTGACACATTCATGTTTACCAACTAACCAACTTACAAAATAGTCACAAGAAAAGGTCTACTAAGAACAAAAAAATCAAACAAAAAACCAAAAAATAATGTAGCCTTTTAAGAAGGGGAACTTACAGACCTGCAGCCCCAGGTAATCAATAAATTCACTCAGTGTCTGTTCCCCTGAGATATACTTCTGATGAAACTGCAAAGAAAGATTTCTCACGAAGGCTATATCCTCCTATCCTTTAGTAAAAGATAAGGGAGGCATTCTCAACTATGATTAACCAGGCCGCTTTTCTAGTTTCTAATATTGAATTCAACTCTTTCTTTGGATCAGCTTCACAGAGAGTAAAGTAATCAGCAGAAGACAAAAACGGGGTTGCATTTTGTCATTTTTTATTTCTGTAGTGCCAGGATTGAATCCAAGCCACTTAGATGCAAGACATGTACTCTACCACTGTGCCACAACCCCAGGCATAAATTTTATTTTAGAGAATGGGATCCATTAGAGAATAACTGAGTTTTAAAAATATTAATGTGAACTGCAAAAAATTGGATATTGTGAATTAGGATTGCGTTGATTTTTTAAATCATAACATCTGCAAAGTGTAGGGCATCCTAGAGGTAGAAACTAGACAAAATAATTCAGTCTTCTATAATTACAGACCAGTTTTTACACCATTTTGGCAAATACAACATTTTCAATAATGGAAAAATTTAAATTTGAAGTCAGAAAAAGACAAAAATACTATCATTTGGCATGTTCTTGGTAATTTGCAATAATCAAAAAATAAATGCATTTATACTTTAAAGATTATAGGCAAGTTATATATTATTTATGAAGAAACATAATTAATGATTTAAGAGCTTGGCAATAAAAATATGTTAGAAAATGCCTTTTTCAATTGCTAACAGTTATTCAATTTATTAGAATAGTCATAATACAAAATGCAGATTGGGTAGGGATTGTAACTGTTTTTGTGGTTGATAGCAGAATTTTATTTAATATTTCAAAAGTTAGAGTATTTTCTTTATATAAATATTTAGAGAAAGTGGACCCAAGTGATAGCACAGTGGTAAGGTGTTTGCCTTACATACGGCCGACCTGGGAAGGACTTGAATTTGATCCTCTGTATCCCATAAAGTCCCCTGAACTGGCAAGAAATGATTTCTGAGCACAGAGCCAGGAGTAACCCCTACGTGCCTCTGGGTGTGGCCCCAAAACAAAACAAAACACCAAAACAAAACTTTAGAGAAAGTTTATTTACTTAACAGGGATTAGAGGTCATTAGTAATAACATAAAGATACTCAAAATATATCCTAATTCATAAATGAAATGATTGTATTCATAAAAGCAAAGGCTTCTTCCAACAAAATTGAGAAAAAATAATACTGTATTCCAGAGTTCTTAGGTTTTTAAGTTTTTTTGTTATGTCATCAAACTGAGCACATTCGTGCTGGGTATTTTCAATTTATATTATTATTTAATGTATTTTCTTAAAATCTACGTTTCTGCCTTTTAAGATTTACAGTAAATATTTTTCTTAGTTGTTAGTGGTGCTATGAATGCCTATAAATGGCTAAAGCTACCATCTGTGGTATTTAAACTATTTTAATGATTGAACAATTTACTTATACAAAGTTATCCTGAAGCCTGAGGGTAAAGGTTGTATGCTAAAATCAATAATAGAGGCTAGATGGAGGTCTGGTTTAATGGAAGAAATCAATACATTGTAAAAAAAGCTTTCAAGGGTGAAATTTTTGCACTGGAAAAGAGAACTTATTTCGGTAAGAAATCATAAAATACTTATTTTTTAAATTTTTAAAAATCATACCCTATTTTCTTTTTATACTCGCATATCTGTAAAATTTGTAATTATGCATATATTATTATATATAATTTTAGTAATAAATAGAGCAATAGTAGGGTGCTTACATTGCACATAGTAAACCCAGGTTCAGTCTCTAACACCAAATGTGGTCCCCGGAGCCTATGAGAAACTTAGTAAACATAGAGCAAACAGTAAGCCGGGAGCACTGAATGTGGCCCGAAACCTAAAACAAACAATTAAACAAATTATATAATAAGAATAAAAATTAGAATTCACTCAAAGAGGATTATAAATAAGTTGTATAAGACAAATAAATGATGCCAAATATTTTTGGTGATTTTTAATTTTCCCTCCTGTTAACCCTCCCTCAATCTGAAAGTTAGAGCCAGACAGTGGAGATAGCAAAGTTTAGACCTTCTCAACCTTTACTCAACTTGTATTCCATTACAATACTAAGAAATAATATCCATGATATCCCCATGCCATGAACAAATTGAGTGTATATTTCTTAAATCTGTATACTAGGGGCCGGAGAGATAGCATGGAGGTAAGGCATTTGCCTTGCATGCAAAAGGATGGTGGTTCAAATCCCTGCATCTCATATGGTCCTCCGAGCCTGCCAGGGGCCATTTCTGAGCATAGAGCCAGGAGTAACCCCTGAGCACTGCCAAGTGTGACCCCCCCAAAAAAAACAACAAAATAAAACAAAACAAAAAAACAAAAACAAAAACAATCTGTTTACTAACCGGCCTCCCCTCCCCACTTATTATAAATGGTTTCCTGAATCTAGTCGCAGAGATTTCTCTAGTTTTCAGAATCTAGTTCTCATATTCTACTCTCCAGTTCTTCAAAGAACCAGGTCCCCACTTTCTTTTTTGATACACCTTTTCCAGTGGAAAAGAGCAAGTAGACATATTCAAAAATTGAGGTTTTTTTTGTGTGTGTCAAAAAAAGGGTCATCAAAAAAAGGGTCATCTTGTTTTTAATAGAGTTGCTCTTATGTTTTTTCAGATATCAGGAATTTTAAGGTTGCTTATTAGATGGGTTAAAGCAAATATATGACAGACTGAATTATTGAAATCAGTTGGTAGAATTTAATGGAAGACTAATAAACATATACAAAGATTCTGCTGAAACACAATAAAAAGAACGATTCAGAAGCATTAGTTTACTATTTTTACTTCTAGTTCCCTTTAAAAGTAAAATAATTATTTTTTTACTCTCCAAAGTATTAACATTGACTGTAGTTTATGTAACTTTTGCTTTTTTATTTCATTTAGGTCTAACTTGAGTTTTTAGTATATTTTTGCATTCTCCTAAATGATGGTCTCTGATCTTGGAATTACTGACTGACAGATTTTTGTGATTACAGTTTCAATAGATAACATTATCCTGTTTTTTTCTTTATTCCTTTTCATTCGAAGAAGTGGACAAATTTTGTTTACGTAGTGCCAATTGACATCCTAGAAGCAACTGCCACTTTTAGCCATCTCACTTATTTGCCAAATTTACCATAGATTTTGTAGGAATGGCAAAGGAGACTATTTAAAGTTAGAGAAATCATGGATTTTGTGATTCTATTTGAAGATTCTGGGATAGAAAATTCCATTATTCTCTCTTGTGCTAAATATTAATAAAGAGAAGAAAGTCAACAGTAATTTTCCTAGCCATGAAAGTGTTAATAATAGAGTGCTTGATATAAATTAGAATTGTCATAGATAATAATAATGTAGTATATACTGATATTGAATTACAATCCTATATATCTTGAATTGATATGATGTTGTGTAACAACATTACCTGGATAAAATTAAAGTTTAATAATTGTAGAATCATAAAATTATGCCCTGTTCACTTGCCTATATTCTTTTTGAATAACTCCATACCGGCTAGTGAGGAAGGAGATTTACCCGAGTTCAGATTCATAATACTCATCTGTATTTGAGATTTGAATAATGTTGTAAATGGAATGAACATATTTCTGATTTAAAGTGTTTAATCATGCTATATTTAATTATTATTGGATTAAGATGAAAGCTAGAACTCATCCAAAAATCTTTTTATACACTTGAAAAACACCTTACTTTTCCCTCCAAAATACAAACTGAATGGATAGCTAAAGTTTATTTGTTATAAATAAGGAACATGTATGTTATTAGCTTTGTACAGTAATTGTCATTTTATTATTTCAAGAAGCCTTGACATTAATATAATTTTAAAACAAATTACCACTGAAAAAACATGAAGAAAGTAGAGGATACAGCACTCAGATCAAAAGTGAGAATCAATATTAATTGTGCCTTCCTTGAATTTTAAGAGTTTTGAATAACCTGCTATTTTTATTCTTAATGTTTTGATATGTATTTTCAGATTATCATTAAATATTTAAAGGCAGCAGTTGTCATATCTCTTGCTTTTTGGAATTCCCACATTTAGACAGAGAACAGAGCCTCCCCAGCCCAATGTATAGTTAATGATCCAAGGATATTGTTAATTTTGTCAAGGATAGAGGCACATAAACTGGTGACTCCAAAATTCTATTGTCTGGTGATGACATCTGTAATGTAGGAATTTCATTGTGGCATTTACATAGCAGCATAATAATACCTCCTATATTTATGGTGCCTAACTATAACTTAATATTTATTGAATTAATCTGATTGTTTTGGGCCATTATTCTCCCTAAGAATAGTCAATACATTGCTGATATTCAAATAATTATAAAATCAAAGAAGTTATTGTTTATCAATAATATATACCTTCTCTTAATTATGGTCTTACCATAATTTATTATCTACTGCTAATTCATGAAGAATGAGAAACAGTAGATATTTCTGTTAATGAAACTAAGGAAAAAAACACTATCCATAAATAAAACTTCGAAAGAGAAGAAGCCAAACTCTCAAAACAACTGAAGATTTTATAGACATTGTGGGGCCAGATGTTAATTTGAGAGAAAAAATAGACCTTGGAGAGGACATAAATGGTGATTTTTCAGGCAAATTGTCTACTGAAGAAATGAGAGTTGAATATTTGTTTTGTGTTTAGGAAATAAAAAGTAGCTGACTTATGACTGAGCTCAGAAAGAAAATCGATACATATACTTCTAGGAAGAAAGCGGATCACAATAATATGTATTAATTGATCATTCATTTTAAAATTAAGAAGTTTGAAATGAAAATCAAACTTTTGAAAGTAACCAAGAAAAGAGGAAGTCTGCACACAACACAATAAAAACCATTAAAAAGAATATATTCCGATAAATTTCAGAAGAAGGTTAAAAACAAGGGGTTACAGCCATGTATCTAATAACTAATAAAAAAATTTCAAGATCCCTGAAAGGCAAGAATTTGGGGAGAAAAATGTAAAAGATGTTCATATATAAGGTTAAAAAAGAAATAAATGAATAATATAGCAAAAAAAGAAAGAATAATATTTTGTAACTAGGAAAATATGAGGTTATGCACAATAGAAAAACTTAAATGAAATATGGAATATTTTAAATGGTACATTTAAAGAATCAATACCAATAAGATATAAAAATTTTAAATATTTCAAACTTACACAAGCATAATTAAAAAAATAAAGTTCATTATGTATCTATGGAATGTTTAAACTCAAATTTATTTTAAATTTTAGACACCATTTTGCTTTTCTAAAATTAAATACAACTGTCACTGCATCGCTTATCCCTGGAAAGAAAACTTCCATTCTAATTTCAGGCTGGCAAAGAGTGGTACTAAATTACTGAGTTTTTAAAAGATATTTTAAAATATATTTTATGACTGAAATCCAATTACAAACAAGTTGGTAACCATGGTGTTTAAATAAGATATTAACAAAATGAGAACAAAATTCTACACAAAAACTGGTTTATATGAGTATTTGATTAGTTTGAATATGTATTTAAATACTCTGAAGGGCTAGTTATTCATAACATATTTTATTGATGTGTGTATCTTAGTCAATAAATGTTTGTGAGGAATTTGGTAGAGCTGCTTTTCTGTCATCGGCATAGATTCATTCTTAAGATCCAAAGTGATGTCCTAGAAGTTATTTCCAAAGCTTGCAAAGTGGGCAGTTTAAAAATAATTGAGAAACAAGTACTTCTTTTGAGAAACCGAATTAAAAATTCAAATTGTTCACATTCCACTGACTTATATGTCTGGTAGTTTGAGAAATTTTCTTTAAACCTAGTTGTTTCTGCGGCAAAAATCTGATATCTAAGAGAAGAAAATAAGGAGTCGCGGGAGAATAAAACTTATCCATTTCAGATTAGAGATAGTTTTAATAAGAAAAATACCTTATGTTTCAAGCTCGTCTTGGATAACCTTTAAGTTAAGAAGGTGTGAATATTGCCCTTTTCTAGGGATAGATGCGCACCATTAGCCATCAAATGGACACAGGTCTGTTGGTGGTGTTAAAAATATGCAACCTGGGGCCGGAGAGATAGCATGGAGGTAAGGCGTTTGCCTTTCATGCAGAGGGACAGTGGTTCGAATCCCGGCATCCCATATGGTCCCCTGTGCCTGCCAGGGGCGATTTCTGACCATAGAACCAGGAGTAACCCATGAGCACTGTTGGGTGTGAACCAAAAACCAAAAAGAAAAAAAGAAAAAAAATGCAATCTATGGAGTCAAGAACAATAAAATCATGAAACCCTGACTTTAACAAGCAAATATAAAAATGGGCCTACGGTGAAAGCAGGCTAGGACCTGGTGCGGGGGATATTGTATGGGATGGACTCTGGGAATATTGGTGGATAATGCTGACACTGGTCATGGGATTGTAGCTGAAAAATTGTATATCTCAAATGTTTCCTATGAATAACTTTGCAGATCATCGTGCTTTAAATATATTTCTTTAAAAAAGAAAGAAGGTAGTTCTGTAGCTCTTCCCTAGAAAAATCTGAAGTTTACAGAGATGTTTAAGTTTAGTCAGAGACTATCAAAATTGACTCAATAGAACATTATTATCTTTTTTATTAATATCTTTATTTAAACACCTTGATTACAAATACGATTGTAAAGAACATCCCCCTTCACCAGTGGAACATTCCATCACCGATGTCCCAAAAATCTGCCTCCTCCCCACCCCACCCTCACCTGTGCTCTAGACAGGCTTTCTACTTTCCTCATTCATTCTCATTGTTAGAATAGTTCTCAGTATAATTATTTCTCTATCCGCACTCACCATTCTTTGTGGTGAGCTTCATGTCTTGAGCTGGACCTTCCAGCCCTCCTCTCTTTTGTCTCTGAGAATTATTGCAAAAATATCTTTTATTTTTCTTAAAACCCATAGATGAAGGAGACTATTCTGCATCTGTCTCTCTCTGACATACTTCACTCAGCATACTATATTTATTTTAGCGCTATTCACAATAGCCAGACTTTGGAAACAACCAAGATGCCCTTCAACAGATGAATGGCTAAAGAGAACATTATTATTTTAGAACTTGTTGTAGGCTGCTCTTAACATGTAAGACAGTCAAAGGATTTAATACTAATACCGAAAAGGAGGGGATGTATATTGCGTTTCCTGGGGTACAACTTGCAGGCCAATAAATAATCATGTCTCCTCAATGTGGTTACAATATGTAACAGGGAAACATCTAGACATTTAAAAGGATATTCGGTACAATTATTATTTGAATAGATCACAACATTGTCATGACTCTTGTTTAAATAAAGGATTTTTGCATTTATTTAAAATGATTATTTTATCCTGGATAGTCTAGACATAATACTTTAATTATGAGAGATAAATTTCAAATGATTGAATTACTCTTTTCACCCAAGTATTTATGTAAATTATTATGCATGAATGGGGATTTTTGTTGTGTTTTTTCTAATATATATATGGACATTATTTCTTGGGTTGATGATTTTTTTAAAGAACAAAGAGCTCTGAACACAACAGAAAGGAGAGCAAGCTGTCTAACATCCCAATCATCATTGTCCATATTTGCTGTATAGTCTCTTCTGACACATTTGAAAAATATTACTCTGATGAAAGTTGAAAAAAATGTGTGAACAAGTGTGTTTGATTGT
>PVKC010025204.1:0-16585 GCA_004027635.1 Crocidura indochinensis
GACCTTTTGCATGAAAGGCAAATGCCTTACCTCCATGCTATCTCCCGGGCCCCATCACTATTGTCCTTTTATGGTGCTGAGTCATTCTTGTATTGGAGCTGGAAAGTGACATGCCTATACCCATGATAAATGCAGTATTGCCTGGATGGGGCATTACAGGGGCTCAGACTCAGGATTTGGGCACCTTGGACCACTGAACCACACACAGCCCTGGGCATTAGAAATAATTTTTGAAGGGTACTCAGGATGTTTCTCTATGTGTTTGTATGTGGTAGAAATTATTTATAAACAAATATTTTATAAGCAGTTTACATTTGTTTGTAACACCTAAATAAAATTCTTTGTGTAGAATTATGTTTTGTTCTCTCAGGAATGTTTGAATCAAGTAATCGTAGTTCATAGTTCTAAAAAGCTACCAGAAGTCTTCATTTCGTTTTATAATCCTTTCTTCAAATTATGAACATCTTAGTCCCTTCATAGCCTCACCAGCACTTGGTGTTTTCAATTCTGAATATTTCAGTGAAGGTTAGATGGTATCTCATTCTGCTTTAATTTGCATCACCTTATCTGAGTAAATTCTGCATCTTTTCCTCCACTTATTTTATTTGCACACACCTTCTACAGAAAAGGAATCCTAAACTTTTCATAATTCTCTATTGATGTTTTGATGATTTTCACATGTAAGTCTATAATATACTTGGCATATTTTCTCTGTCAGTATAGACTTATTACAGTCTCTGTCTTTCAGTGGTAATATTTTTAGATACACATCAATGAAAATTACTAATTCTTTTCTTTATGGATTCTATTTTTGTTGTTAATATTAAATCTTTCCCTAGGGTCCAGAGAGTTAGCACAGAGTCCAAATCACTTGCCTTGAAAGCGTTCAACCACATCAATCCATGGTACCCCATATGGTCCCCTGAACACCACCACAAGTGATCCCTGAGCATAGAGCTAGGAGTGAACCCTGAGCACAGAGCGAGGAGTAAGCCCTGAGCACAGAGCCAGGAGTAAGCGCTGAGCACAGACCAGGAGTAAGCTCTACACATGCTGGATATGGTCCAACCTACCCCCATAAAAAGGCTTAAAAATAAATCTTTGTCTATTCTATGGTTACTACTAGGTGCTTTCCTGTTTTCGTGGAGAAGTTTTTAAGTTTCAAGTTTTACATTTGGGTTCAGAACCATTTGTAATATGGTTGGAAGTTTCATTTAATGAGGGAAGGATTTGGCCTGTATTTGGAGGTTCGAGGGCTAATTCCTGGCTCTGTGCTTTGGGATTCCTCCAGCCATGAACAGGGGGCCATGCACGGTATGGGGTACAAACTGGGTACTACCTATTCAGCCCTACTAGTTCAGTACTACTCTATCCACTGAATTGCCTTTGCACTTGAAAATCAGTTGTCAATATAGTTATAGTTTAGCTCTAGATTTTCTTTTTTGTTCCCATAAATCTTAATATCAGTATCATAAGGTCTTGGTCACATAAGTTCTATAATAAGATTTTTAACCAGGTAGTTTTAATTATCCAATTTGGTTCTTGTTCTTTTGTTATCTTGACACTTCTGCATTTCCACGTAGATTTTAAAATCCATTTGTCAATGTCATTTGAGGAGGAGTACATAACTGGTGAGGCTCTATATGAGAGCTCTGTCTGAGAGCTTAGGGGTCACCTCTGGCAGTGAGCTGAGAAAGATTCAATGTTGGAGATCAAGTCTGGGTTCCCTGAATGCATAGCAAGTATCCCAGAACCTTAGTCTTTCTCCTAGTCCACCTTGCCGATTTCAATTTGGAGCGGAATGATAGCACAGCATGGAAGGTATTTGTCTTACATGTGGCCAACTCGGGTTTGACCCCCAGAATTCCATATGTTTCCTCAAGGACCTCTAGGAGTGATTCCTGAGTGCATGACCAGTAGTAACCCTGAGCACTGCCAGATGTATCCCCAAAACAAAACAAAACAAAACAGAAAAATAAACATGCTAGGATAGGGGGAACTGTTGAGTCCATTAGTCAACTTGGGTGTGACTGACATCTTGACAATACTGATTCTTCCAAACCATAAACAGTACATCTCTTCAAATATTTAAATCTCCTTTGGTTTCTCACTGCAATGTTTTGTGGTTTTCAGATGTCTAAGATGCATAGATCTGGGGCCTGCATGCAGTTGACCCTGCTATTCAATGTTGACCTATTCACCTTGGTCCCATAAGATGTACTGGGATGTGACCCAGATAATCCCTAATGCACCAGAGGTCAGGGAGAGCACATCGTTGGGTTCTCACTTTGAGTTCACATTGCCTGGAGGGGACCCTCAGCCTCCTGAGCATCACTTGGGACCCCTCCCCATTATAAGACATGCTTCTCTCAGATTTATCCAGCAAATTCTCTCTCTCTTTCTCTTTTCTCCTCTTCCTTCCTCTCCTTGCTCTCACTTCCTTCTTTTTTGGTCACACTACTAGGCTCTGCTCAGGGGTCCATCCTGGTAGTGCTGAGGGGAACAAGTTGAGATAAGGAATTGAACCTAAATCAACTAGGCAAAACAGTTACCTTAATCCCTATGCTAACTGTCCATCCCCTGCATTTGATATTTCTAATATTATTACACACAGCATTTATTTATAATTTCAGTGTACTATTTATTGCTGCTAGCAATCATATGATTGCTGACTAAATATATTCAACTTATTTTTTCTTATTGATCTTATATTTTTAAGCTGAATGAAGCCAGCTTACCTTTATAGGTTCAGTTGAGTTTTCTACACATTCCATTGGTCACATTGCTGTTCAAGGCTACTGCAATCTGACTGATTTTATCCATTCATAATCTGTCACTTACTAAGGGAGGGATATTGGAATTCGACTCTAATTATGGGTTTCTCTCTTTCTCCTTGCATTATATCTGTTTTTACTCATACAGTTTTAAGCTGTTATTAGGTGGGTAGACATGCCATTGTTATGTCTAATTTGAGGACTGATTCCTTGAGCATTGTCATACAAGTCTTTTATCCTGGTACACTGAAGTATATATTTATAACAGAATACCTAGCTCTTTTCTTTGAATAATATTACCATCTGTTTTATAATTTACTTTTACTGTACTTGGTGTTTTATATTTAATGCATTTTACATAAATAAAATAAGGAATGTTTCATTAGGTTTTAATGCAACTTCTCCCGTTTAATTCTGTGTCATTTCTGTCACTATGTATTCAGTTTCTCTCATCTTTTTTTCCACTATCTCTTTTCTAAAATTTACTATATTTTATCTGAATATTCATCTCATAATTGTCATTTTCTCTTTCTATGGTTGTACTTTTCATTTCTACCACTTAAACTTTCTATACACCTATTAAATACCAGTGTTTTAGATGCTTAGATTCATTTCATTTTTTTTTGGCTAATTCTAAAATATTGCCCAATTTTTGGTTAGTTTTGTCACTGTGGGGCTCATTTTCCTGTTTGATTTTTTACAGGGTCTAATAACCATTTGTTGAATGTAAAACCATAGGATTTTTACTTTTTGTACTTTTATAAATCTTCTTGCACTTTGTTCTTTTGTTCAGTTAATTTATTTGGAAGCATGTTTGTCATTTGGTGGTCTTTTTTATTAGGATATTACAGAGCAGCATTCAGTCTCTACTTAATTATTGCCCTCTACTGAGATATATTTCTTTCAAATGCTGTATCCAATTTCCCATTAATTATGAGATATTTTCAGGATAGCTATTGAGAACGATAATTGTTCCTGGCCTTGTGTTGGTACTTGCTATATTCTTTTCTAGCCTTTTTATATGATTCTTTTCTTGGCATTGATTTGTTTCTCCACATGGTTAAGCTACTGAGATTGCAGAATACTCTAGTACAGAGGCAAGGACCCTCTATAGCTCTTCAGGATTTTTCCTGTGTAACAACCAGCCACTCTCTTACCAATTCTAGTCAAATTATTACCACCAGACACTTAAGTTCAGGGGCTCTCTGGATTCTACCTAAATTCATGCTTTCTACAGTACCATATTTTCCAGAACCTGCTACATAATTTACACCATCAACTTGGGGATGGGGAGCTGGAGAGATAGCACAATGGGTAAAGCCTATGGTTGCCTTGACATGATCGACCCAGGTTCAGTCCTCAGCATCCCATATGTGTCCTGAAAACTGCCAGTAGTGATTCTTGGATGCAGAGCTAGGAGTATACCCTGAGCATTGCTGGACATGTCCCCAAAACAAACAGTTTTAAAAGAAAAGCCCTTCACTTAAAAACTAGTTTAGCCCAATGAACTTGTCTTTCATCTCTGGGAGTCACTGTCAATGACTGCATCATATCCAAAATTTTTAAAGAATTTCTTTTCTGTATTTATTTTCTGTATTCCAAATAGGAATATTTGTTTTTGTTTTGTGTTTGTTTTGGGGTCACACATGGAAGTCACATGAAAGAGGTCACACATGAAGAGTCAAACATGGAGGCGAAAAAGACTTGTTATCCTGCTATAACCCAAACAAGAAAGTAAACCACCTTGTGCCAACTCAGCTCAGAATATGCATGTTGAGGAACTTCTCTTCCTTCTCTGAAGCTCCTGAATGAGCAGCCATGGGTCCTGCTCTAAGCATGAACCCCAGATGCCTTTGAAAGATTCTAGGTTGCTAGAGACCCAAGTTGTGAGACTCATCTAGCCCTGCTGAGAGTAGGAAGGTGGTTTAAAAATTTCCAAGATGACCCAGGATGAAGGCTGATAGATGGGAGAACCCATCATGCCAGAGTTGGCTGCAGTTCTCAACCCTGCCTTTTGCCTGCCAGGAGGATAAAAAGAGTCTAGATTGAACTCGGGACCATTGACTTACTGTTTTCTGTCTTCCGAACCATACCCAGCAGTCTTAGACTGAGTGATTTGTGTACTGGGTGACCCAAGTGATTTGCTCCTGGCTCTCCTGATGGCCTTGATGGTTCTAGATGTGGTGCTAGGTTCAAGCCAGGGTGGGCTACAGACAAATGAATTCCTCTGTCCCTGTATTATCTCTCTGGTTCACTCCACTAACTTTTATCAAATGTTCTGATTCAGTGAAACCATCCATAAGCTCCTAAAAGGACAGGGTTAAGTAAACCCCTTGCTTAGTGATCAATTTTCTCTGAGAGATACATACCCCCTCCCCACTCCAGACTAAGTCATTCTCCTGGTTTTCACATCTAAACCTTACTCTATATTATTATTTCATCTAACTGTCTGTTCTTTCATTCTCTTGGGAAATCCCTGGGAATGAAAGTACTGTGTTTTAGAGCTAGAGCAATAGTACAGCAAGTAAAGTGCTTGTCTCAAACACAACCAATCTTGGGTTCAATTCCAGTATCCCATAAGGTCCGCATCTCTGCCAGGATTGATTCCTGAGTAAGCCTAAAAATTATTTTAAAAATTTAGAAGAAATTTAGAAGGGGTCGATAATAAAATTGTAAGCAGTATGTGGAAGAAAAATATTTTTATTTTCCTATACATGAGAATGTGTCTTGGATCTCCTAGTGAGAGAGAGAAAGAGAGAGAGAGAGAGAGAGAGAGAGAGAAGTAGCCCTATTTGTTCACAGACATTTCTATTTAGTGCATTTTATTCAAAGTTTTCCAAGCACTAGTTCTGTTCTGCCTAAATGTTAAAAAATATCGCAATTTTCTTAATTTTTTTTTTGTTTTGTTTGGGTGGTGCTAAGACACTAAGGCATTATATTTGGCATGTTTACCTGATTCTTTGTCCCTTTGGGGGCAGATATGGGGGTACTTCATTTAAAACAAAGGCATTTCACAAAGCTCAACACTAGAAAGTTGCCCTCACATGCCTGCCCTTCTCTGTGCTTTCTATGTATTTCTGACAGGAAACATTAACTTCTAGGACATTCAAAAGCAGGTTGGAAATGCTCGAGTAGTCATTTTGTTGCAAGAATGTGCCACAGCTAAGAGCGTTTCACACGGATGCTTGTGTGTTTTCTGCTGAGCAGACAAACTTTACATTTCTCTCTGCAGGAGCTGCCACCAAGAATCTAATTTTAGGTACCATCACTCGTGTCCATTCATATGTAATGTTGACTGGATCTATATTCCTACCATTGTTGAAATTAGCTGAATGATGCTATAATTTGCTTCTGAATATCAGAGAAGATCATTTCATGGCTCTGTTTTCATTTGCAGAGCTTGTACTTCTGCCACTGATGTTGACTTTCTTGACAAGACTAAAAAGTATAGGAAGGATAAAGCCCTAGATAGAATTTTCCTTGCAACAGTGAGGATCCTTGGGCAATTCCTCAGTTCGCTTTCGTGGAATTCAATCTCACTGCCCATGTGTAACATGTCCCAAGTCTCTGGTGTTGGTAGAGGCAGAAATAAAGGTGTTACCGTTCACTGCCTGTGAATCCTAACACTACACCACAGATATTCATGTCCATGATTTCTAGGGACTCCCCACCCCCCCCCAAAAAATAGAGCCATTGCAGTGGCCTGATTCCCTACCCACCTGGATACTCGAGGAAGCTTCTCACAGAGAAGGGAACAGAAACAGAAGATGGCTTGTCCCAGACCACAGAGCTAGTGTACAACACAAGCCAAGACTCTGTGTCAAATCCAAGAGGGTTTTATTTTCTCCTCTGCCAAATCTCTCTCTCCCCAAAGTTGAAACCCAGATGACTGATCTCTACTAAGAAATGTTTAGACTTAAAAACAGCTGCTCCTGCTGTGAGCTTTCCAGAAGACCTATCCCTGCTAAATTATGTTTCTAAAACAAACAAGCAAAACAAACAAACAAACAAAACAAGCAAATATGTGGCTTGTCTGTGGCATTGCTGAGGGCTGGACAGGAGCTGTGTGGGGAGACTTGTTTGCCTAGAATCCTCTAACCCGAACTGCTACATCAGGCAGTTTCCTGGGAAGAGGAGGCAATGCTTCGTGACTCAGGACTGCCAAACTGGTCCCTGCTGAGGCTGAACATGGACCTGCAGCTCCCCAGAGAAGGTCACCTCCAAGTGCCTCAGAGCATCACTTTGACTGAACTTCCCTCTGTGTGAAGCCTAGGATTGTAAGAGTTGAGTTTGGTGGTGCCTTGCTAATTGTGACCTGACAGGGTGCTCTGGCCCCAGCCGAGTGACTGGGTGTGAGCCAGCTCAGCCGAGGCCCCCCTTTGGCATCTGTGATTTAGCGCAAAATCTTTGTGAGAAGTCTAACTGCCTGAATTACTGCTCTTTTATATGTTTTTAAATGAGAATGTAAAGGCCAAGGGCATTTTTTCCCATTTAATACTATTAAATCCATCATTAAATCTCTCGCTGAACACTGGCTGATTTTAATGATGCCCTCAAGTCCCAGTCCTGGTGCTTGACTGTGTTAATATTGTTGTATATATAGATACAATAAATAATGCTCAGCTAAGATGGCAGGAGAGGCATTGCCGTGTGTATCAATAAAAGGAATCGTGCTAATGAGACCAAGTGTCAGGAACAGATGGTGCCCAGGGAATCCAGCCATTGGAGAGAAAACCCAGAAAGGACCAAGCTCTGTGATACATTGAGTCTAGCTCTGAGACTCTCCTCAAGCCTCTCACAGCAGTTTAGTGCAAAAGGATTCATTGGGAGTTATCTTTTTATGTTTTTATTGTCTTGGTAACAAGGCAGCATAAAGATCACAGTCATTTTCGTCAACTGGTTCTGTTGACTCGCTTCATCCTCCGATCTGCTGGACTGAGATATTTCCTGCCCAGTGCTTTGGTGCCTTGCTGAGTGCCACTCACCCTTGGATCAGATTAGATCCAGAAATAGAAGTGGGACCTCTCTTCTGGAATAATAAATGGAATGATTTACATTTAATACCAAGACATATTGACATACTTTGGGCTATAGATATATTTGAGCTATATTTTTTGAAGGGGCACACCCAGTGACACTCAGGGGTTATTCCTGGCTATGTGCTCAGAAATCACTCCTGGCTTAGGAGACCATATGGGATGCCGGGGGATCGAACGGGGTCCATCCTAGGTTAGCGCATGCAAGGCAGATATGCTACTACTTGCACCACAACTCCGCCCCCTATTTTAGCTATATTTTAATTTCTATATATATTGAATATAATAAAAATATATTATGATATGTATTGATATCATTTTAGTTTCAGGTGTATAACTTAGTGATTTGATTCTTTTATGTACCATCATTAAGAAATAATAACCCTTAGGGACAGGATTGCTAATACAGTGGGAAGACACTTGTCTTGTACATGGCTGACCCAAGTTCAATCCTCAGCATCCCATTTGGTCCTGTGAGCCTGCCAGGAGTAACTTCTGAGCACAGAGCCAGGAGTAATACCTAAGAACTGCTTGGCATGGCTCCCCAAAAATAAAAGCCATACAAAATGAGTAGGACCTTGGTTTTTCTCTTTAAAGTATGTCATTTTGGAGGTAAAACTTGTGTTTGTTTTGTCTTTAATAATATCTTTATTTAAGCATCATGATTACAAACATGTTTGTAGTTGGGCTTATTCATAAAAAAAAAAAAAAAAAAAAAAAGTACATCTCCTTTCACCAGTGCAATCTTCCGACCACAATGGAGTTGAAACTTTTTTTGAAATCTGAACCCCCAGTACTACTTTCTTGGCTTTGTAACTCTGCAGTCCTTTATGACAACCATAACAGCCACAGCTCATCTTTGGGACATACATGTTGGCTGTGTTAATGGCAGTTTCAGGCCTACTATTTGTTGTTTGTCTGGTTGGTTTTTGGTCACACTTGATGGCAGGTGGCACTCATCATTACTCCTGACTCTGCATTCAGCCGTCATTTCTGGCAGGCTTGGGGGACCATAGGATGCCAAGAATTGAACCCGGGTTGGCTGCATGCAAGACAAACACCTTCCTTACTGTACAGTCGCTCTGGCTCCAGGTCTGGTATTTTGACTGAGGCTCCTACTGGCCATGCATGGACAGTAATAAGTGCTCATTTCATGGGTGAGGGGATGGATGGAACATAGCATTTTATAAATGCACAGGGCAGATTCTAAACACTTTTACTTCCATTTATTTTATTTGATTTGTGTTACATACCGTGCGTGGTGCTAGGTGTGTGCCTCAGCATTTCAGAGATATAGCACCCATGAATGCAGGTGGAATGGATAAAAAGGAAGCCTTTTACCCTAGGTGCAGTAAATTCTTAAATATTACTAAAAATAGGACCAGAGAGATAGCATGAAGGTAGGGTGTTTGCCTTGCATGCAGAAGAAACATGATCCCCCAAGCCTGCCAGGAGTACTTTCTGAGCATAGAACCAGGAATAACCCCTGAGCGTTGCTGGGCGTGACCCCAAAACCAAATATGTGTGTGTGTGTAATTGAAAACAACTTACAGCTTCATATTATCCCTAAAACCCAGTATTTCTTAAATATATGCAAATCCAAGTTTTCAGTTCTAAACTTTTCCACATATTCAATGGAAAAAGAGGTGGCAAAAAAACAAACAAAAACATGTGATTGATCATTTTGGAAAAACTGTAAGAATTTACTCAAAAAAGTAAAATAAAGGTCTCCTTTCTGTTGCCTTATTGTAGTTGTATATAGAAAAGAGGAGTAAGATGAAAGTATAGTTTTTATTTATTTATTTTTGGTTTTGGGGCAATACCCGGTAACGATCAGGGGTTACTCCTGGCCATATTCTCAGAAATCGCTCCTGGCTTGGGGAACCATATGGGATGCCGGGGATTGAATGGCTGTCCTTCTTAGGTTAGCACGTGCAAAGCAAAAGTGCTACCGCTTGATTCACTGTTCCTGCCCCAAGAGTAAACTTTTATGCTTTCTAAGCCTGTCATGTTTGTGTAACCTTTTAAGTAATTAATTGTTGGTGACTAAGTTATAATTTGTTGTTGTTGTTGTTTCGTTTTTTTATTTTGTTTTGCTTTTTTTGGGCCAAACCTGGTGATGCTCCAGGGTTACTCCTGATTATGCATTCAGAAATCATTCCTGGCTCAGGGGACCATATGGGATGCCAGGGATCAAACGAATGTCCGTTCTGGATCAGCCGCGTGCAAGGCAAACACCCTACCACTGTGCTATTGCTCTGGCCCCTGAATTATAATTTTTGAGGTGGTGCTGTCCCTTAAAGGTGGCTGAGACCACCTCTGTGTTACTTTTTAAGATTTAGAAATGACTATTAATATGAGGTTGCTATATAATTTCATTCCTCTAACTCTCAACTTTACTCTCTTTTATAATATACACACCCACAAAAATTAGAACTAGGAATGTCTTCACCAGAGTCTGCTTAGAAACAGACAAACCAGTTCAGGCTGACCTACAGGATCTTGAGCTCATTGTTCTGCCTTTTTCCACCCACACATACCTCTTGGCTGGCAGAAAAACTACAAGGATAGAAATGAGGAGGTGGAAAAGTCTCCAAAGGTCTCCCATCACCTGACACAGAAACACTAATACTACAGTTAAAGAAACTGTAGGTGGAATTTCTGCATCAGAGCTGTGCAATGGAGGTTGGGATAATATTGAGAACATATTTGCAAAGAGGAAAGCTGATCAGACATTAAGATTTTTTTGTTTTGTTCTGTTTTTGAGCCACACCCAGCGGCACTCAGGGATTACTCCTGTCTCCGTGTTCAGAAATCACTCCTGGCAGCCATGGGATGATCATATGGGATTCAAACCACTGTTGGTCCTGGATCGGCTGCTTGCAAGGCAAATGCCCTACCTTCATGGTATCTCTCCAGCCCCATTAAGATTTTTTTTTAATTAAGCTATTGTGAGGGCCGGAGTGATAGCACAGCAGTAGGACTTTTGCCTTGCATGTGACCAACCCAAGATGAACCTGAATTCAATCCCCAGTATCCCATTTGGCCCCCATTTGGTCTGCCAAAAGCGATTTCTGAGCACAGAGCCAGGAGTAACCCCTGAGCGCTGTTGAGTGTGGCCCCCAAACCAAAATAAATAAATAAATAAATAAATAAAATAAATAAATAAATAAAAATTGTAAAAAAATCTATTGGGATTTAAAAAGTTGCTCATAGCTGGGTTTTAGACACACAATGTTTCAAGACCAATCCCACCTCCATGTCAATCTCCCTCCACCAATGTTCCCAAAGTCCATCCCATGTCACCACCACCACCACCACCCCCTGCCCCAGCCTGCCAGCATAACAGGCACCTTTTTAAATTTGGTTCTTAAAGTTTAAGGAGAAAGTCATCAGGAATCTTTTAACTCTCTGAGGCTATGCTCACAACAGAAGCAGTTTTCAAAGGTAATCAGAAGAGAATGGACTCGACCTTTAGAGCAACAGAACTGTTGGTACATTTTTGTTCAGATCATGAAATTAAAAGTGGCTAAAAGAATCAGGGCTCATCCTTGCATGAAAGGAAATCACTCGGGTTCAAGATCATGGAGGACTTGTTTTCTACATGCCCTTCGATTACAAAATATCTTAGGGTGGCTCAAACATGATGTGAGTTCAGTAGCATCATAAGGTAGGGTGCTTGAGCCGAGATTTCATCCTCTACATAAGTTCACCTGCAGCCCATTGGCTGTTTCTGGCCCCAGCATGCTAAGGTCTTGTATCTTATCTTTGCTCTCTTATAAGTATCATTGGCTTCTTTGAGACCTTGATTTCCATCAGCTGTAAAGAATGCACGGGTTTGGGGGGGTGGGGTGTCCCCACACTGAGATAGAATCCAAGGACTGCAGACCTGTGTTCAAACACAAAGTCTTCACAAGTAGGAAGAGTGTTAAGAACAAAGTCCCAGGATCTCAGGGCCTGATTTTGATGGTCAGAAACACTCCAGCTTCCCTGGCTTAGAGCAGATTCCTGAAGGGTCCTGAGTATAAATCAATCCTATCTCCTCATTTAGACCCAAGCTACTGTGAAGATAAATCTAAGCCTCTCAGTAGGGAGCCTGTGGAAGGCGCCTGAAATGTTCTCTTTGAGGTTCTTTTAGGAGGTGCCCTAGTGCACATAGGGGGTCAGTTTTTGATCAGCGCTAATACAGCATCTAGAGGTTCTTGTGGGAGTTGTATGTGGTTGCTGGGATACAGAGTCTGTGCTTAGTACCTGTACAGCAAATCCTGAGGAGATAGTGTGGGTTCACACTTTCAGGAGGAGAAGCCCCCCACCTCCCTGAATCATTTGTCTCTTCCAAGAGCAGCACAGCATGAACTACATAGAACAAAGAAAAAAGAAGCTGGCTTTGTCTTCACAATAGTCTTTTGCCCATCTTCCCTTTTCTGGAAATTTCTGCAAAGCCTGCCTGAACTCAGAAAAGACAAGCTAGCAATTTACTGCCCATGACTTAAAGATGTTTTGGGGATGTGACGGTGATCTGGCTGTGATATCTTTCATCCCATTAATCACCAGGATTGACTAGGCTGATCTGCCTGGCTAGGCTGGTGTCCCCTTCCTCTCAAGAAAGATATTTTTGGAGAAAGAAAACACAGGAGTCAGAGAGGGAGTACATGGGGTAAGACATTTGATTCACACATACCCTGAGCCCCACAACGGATTCAGAACTAAGCCCTGAGTACCGCCCGGTGTAGCCTAATAAAAGGAAAAAGCAAAATAAAAAATATATATATAGGAGAAAAGAATATATGTATTTATCAGCAAGCAAGCTTGAGTTAGTTCTTTAGAACAACA
Organism: Crocidura indochinensis; assembly: GCA_004027635.1. Taxonomy (NCBI): domain Eukaryota; kingdom Metazoa; phylum Chordata; class Mammalia; order Eulipotyphla; family Soricidae; genus Crocidura; species Crocidura indochinensis. Next base: position 12,644 of record PVKC010025204.1, read on the forward strand.
TAAATTTGAGTGAATGTTGCCTGGCTTCTAGGATAGGTTTGTTCACATTGCTTTGAAGCAGGGCTATTAACAAACACACTTCAAAGGCCATATTTGCTGCCTCTCCCATCTCAGGGTTTACCCAATACAAGCTCCATAAGACAGCAGGAATCCAGGGAAGAAATTCTGTGACTAGCTTTTTCTCTTCACGAAAATTTCCACCTCAAGTTCAGAGAAGGCTCTTAGTGACTATAGGTGGCAGTTGGGGGTTTTAACAAGTATATGCTTTCACGTGGTGAAAGCTTGACTTCCAGTTTGAAGTTGAGTAAATATAATGGCATTTTCCTTGTTGAATTTCTGCTCCTTGCCTGCTTTTCTTCTCTGAGTGATGAATTTTTTTTATCTGCAAAAGACATACCGAGAGAATAGAAGGTCAACTTAGGTCCAAGGTTTCAAGAATGCACTGTCTTTACCCCCATTTAACTCTCAGAAACTCTAGAGAATTGTCTAAAACAGCAGGGAAACAGATTTTTTGGACATTGGAAGCAGATTTTTTTTGGCTGATGGAAATGATTTGTCTGGAAAATATTCAAACTTAAGAAAACAGATCTTCTCCATACTCATTGGCCAAAACAAGCACTTATGTCTTTTTTGCTTCTAGATAGCTAAATTTCATTAATTTAACATGTTTTATATATTGCTCTCAGGCTTTGGAGCACCCATTTTCATCTTCAGAAATCTCGTCTCTGAATTCACCTTTGTGGTGTGTGTGTGTGTGTGTGTGTGTGTGTGTCTGTCTGTCTGCTTGCATGCCCTTGTCATGTGTTTGCCTGTGTGTTGTGTGTGTTTCTCTATGTATATTCATCCAGAAGCCTCACTGTCAGTTTGAGTGGTCAAACATTGAGAAAGGCTGGAGTCTTTGAAGTTACTCTAGAAGTAAAGCTCCAATGGAAATCCAGCCAGCAGCGCTTTTTTGAGCTGGATCCCGACAACCAGTGTAGCAGGTCAAGGTTTAGAGCACTGACCAGCAGTTGCAGATGAATCACTACAGAAAACCTTTGCAGTTCAGTTTAGGTCCCTCAACAGCACACAGCTAAGAATTACAGCCCCAAAGATTGTTAGAGGGATTTGCTTTACATTCTGATGCTGGGAGGATGGTGGGCAAATCCTTTCTCTATTTCTCTCTCTCTTTCTCTCTCACTCTCATTTTAGCACAATTAATGACTTTTAAAAAGCTAGCATCATAAACCTGGAATCCCATTTCTCTAGTTTCTAATGCTCACTAGTGTTTACAGATGTCTGGGATCAACAGTTTTTGGTGACGACTATGTTAAGCATTTCAAATGTCCTCTGTTAACAATTATTACAATCCGAGGTCCTTAATCCAAAAGAACAAGGCCTTCCTGCCTAAGGGAAAATGGAAATTCAAAACATTGTCCAGAATAATGTAAAGAAGGAAAGAAGGAAGGGGCTTTTTTTTTTTTTTTAAGATTTCCAAAGCAATAGTTTTTAGGATATCTGTTTGTTTAATCTGTTTGTTGATTCGGGATATCCCAAATAGTCAAGTTCAACATGAGCTAAAATATTACATAGGCTGGCATTAAGAATCACACCATTGGGGCCCGGGAGATAGCATGGAGGTAAGGCGTTTGCCTTTCATGCAAAAGGTCATCGGTTCGAATCCCGGTGCCCCATATGGTCCCCCGTGCCTGCCAGGAGCAATTTCTGAGCATGGAGCCAGGAGTAACCCCTGAGCGCTGCCGGGTGTGACCCAAAAACCAAAAAAAAAAAAAATCACACCATTTCTCTGCAAAGAAAACATATTGTGGACCCGAGAGATAGCACTGTGATAGGGTGTTTGCCTTGCATGCAACCAACCCGGGAGGGACCTGGTTCGATTCTCGGCATCCCATATGGTCCCTTTGCCTACCAGGAGTGATTTCTGAGTGCAGACCCAGGAGTAACCCCTGAGCACCACTGGGTGTGGCCCAAAAACTAATCAATCAATAAAGTAAGAAAAGAAAACACATTGTATTTCCACTTTACATAAAACAGGATGATAATCCATCTTATTTGTGTTTATATTTTTACTTCAAATCACTCTATTTGTCTATATTTGGAGAAACCTAGTGATAAATCCAAATGACATTTTGATTATGTGTTTCTCTTCCTCATTTGCTCATTGGACACTGTGGAGCTAGCAGGCATTTGCCAGGAAATTGTGTAGGTCTCCAAATAGGAGTCAACAGACTCTTCAAGGACAAGGTTTTGTGGTTCATGGCAACTATTGACAGCCAAAGAGAATGAATAGATACAGTGTGCCCCAATAGTACTTTATTGACAGAAAGAGCTACTTGTTCAACATATGAATAGCAAGTTATGCAATGTACTAGAACTATAGAATAAATTACCAAAAAGTGTGTGATCACCTCAATAGATTCAGTGTTTGGTAAAATACAACATTCTTTAAAATAAAAATTACTCAATAAACTAAGTCTAAAAGTGAAATTCTTCAACTTGTAAAAGAATATCCACTAAAAACCCAAAGATGCTATTTTTACCATAATAATGGTAAGAGACCAAACAGTTCTGTCTCCCTATGCTTCTAATTCAGCATTGTTCTGGAAGTATTCTCTACAGGATGTAGATATCTTCGAATTAAAGAAAAAGTGCTCAAGTTGGAAAGGAAGAAGGAAACCATTCTCAGCTGACATCATCTAACTATATTACCCTAAACCCTCTCTGTGCCAAAGCTCTTCTAATTCATAAGTGAGCAAAGTTGAGGAATGTATGATTGATTAATAAAATAAGCATTTCTCTTAGGTAGAAGTGAACAATCTAAAATGAAATTTAGGTTAAACTTTCAATTATAATAGTACCATCAGAAGAATAAAATATTTAGGAATAAAGGTAGCAGTAGCATATAAACACTTAAAAACTTGAAATATCATTGAGAAAAATTCAAGACCATACTGAATGTGATTACATCTTGTGATCATGAACTAGAAGAGTTCTTATGTGTGTATATATCTATATATATTTGTTATATAATTTAGCATATTGTGCATTAGGTTTTACATATATGTATATTGCATGTATTTACATATATATTTCTAGTAGGGTCATATTTTACAGGGCTTTTAATGATGAGGTTTCATTCATACAATATTCTAATACCATACTCTCACTTCCTTTCAGTCCCTCTAGTCATGGTAGCTCATTCTATTATTCTCTTACTGTGTTTCTTTCTGCCTCACATAGAAAAAGATCATGCTGTGTCTATTCTCCTTCTAACTTCACTCAGCAGAACATTCTGCAGATTCATCCACATAGAAATAAATTGCATGATTTCATTGTTTCTTTCAGCCCAGTAATATTTCCACTGAGAATATGTACATCATTTCTTTATCAAGTCTTTCTTGAACAATTAGATTGTTCCAGATTTTTAGGCTATCGTAAAGTGTACTTGGACAAATATAGAACTACACCTTTTCTGAATAGAGTTTTTGTGCCCTTGGATAGGCAGTCTAAAGTGGCTGACTCCATTCTTAATTTTTTGAGAAGTGTCCATGTTGTTTTCAAAAAAGGTTAAATCAAGAAAAAAACTGGGGCCCAGAGAGATAGCACAGTGGTGTTTGCCTTGCAAGCAGCCGATCCAGAACCTAAGGTGGTTGGTTCGAATCCCGGTGTCCCATATGGCCCCCCGTGCCTGCCAGGAGTAACCCCTGAGCACCTCCAGGAGTGGCCCAAAAACAAAAACAAAAAAACAAAAAAAAACTGAAAGAGATTAAATTAGGAACTAGAGGGATAGCACCTCAGGTGGATGCCTGTCTTGCATGTGACCAACCAGGGTTCAATCTCTGGCATCCCATATGATCCCTTGAGCACTGCCATGGAGTAATTCCTGAGTGCAAACCCAGAGGTAACCCCTGAGCATCTCCAGGTATAAACACTATGCGCGCG
>PVKC010025205.1:0-16581 GCA_004027635.1 Crocidura indochinensis
ATTTTAGATGTTTTAAATATTTTTACATGTTTAATGTAGTAATTATTGCCTCTCCTCACTCCTTATTCTTTGATATGCCTCATCACTTCCATCATTTCATTCTGCGGGGTGGCACCGGAGCAAGCTCAGGGCTCCTGCTTGTTGTCAGGGGCTATTCTCCAGTCTGACCTCATACCGGAGTGGGATCCTCCGGGGAGATTGGGGACAATGAATGGGTCATCTACAGGGTGTGGGATGCTGGAGTGGGGTTCCAGATAATCAAGACCCAGACCCTCATGGAAAGGACCAGATAATCAAGGCCCAGAAACTCATGGAATATCATGTGCGATCTGATTGGTCTCACAATCACACCCAACCCTCATTTACATACAAGAACCATTTGAATGACCGGATAAAGCAGAGAATGTCCAATCTCCAGTCTTAAGGGGTGGAGGCTAACAGAGACTTGTCACTGTTTAGAATGGCAGTGTGGCCCATGAACGTGGTGCTATTCCTTTTATTTAACTGCGGATGTGGTAATTTTCTTCCACTGAAAATCGTGCTAGGTAACTCACTTCTCAGTTCTGTGCTCAGAAGGAAGACCTGAGCTCATGGACAGAGCACCTAAGAAGGAGTTATAAGGGGGTTCTCACTGGACTGCAATGTTCAGTTCCAGCCCTTGGGGGACACTCTTGCTCTCAGAAAACTGTCACTTGGGCCTTTCCTTCTCAGTCCCACATTCTCTCACTCTGAGCATGGGTCCCCATCTCACAGCCCACAGGATTCGTGGGTTACCCATGGCACACCTTGCTGGTGAACTCTCTGCCCCGTGGCCATGCCCTGTACTTCCTGGGCACATCTGATCTTGGCACAAGGTCTTCAACCCAGCTCCCTTTCCTACTAGGGGGCCCAGCAGGGATGGGGCAGGGTGCATTATTGCCCCCCCATGCCCAATTCCTATGAAGAGGTAAATCTAGAACTCGTGTGTGTTTATATGTGATTGTGTATCTATGCAGAGTTCGTGTGTGACTGGATGTATGTATATCCAGTATGTATGTATATGTCTGTGTATTTATGATTTCATGCCTGGGTAGACTGTGTCTATGTACACATATGTCTATGTTCTACACATGCCAATCTGTGTCTGTGTTCCTCTGGATATGTTTGTGTGCACATGCATCTGTGTCATGCACACCACATGGGCTGGGCCAACCCCTGACTTCTAGGTCCTTGGGAGACAGGATCAGAGCCTGACCTGTGCTGCCACCTGGTACAAGGTCTGGAGCCAGGTTAGGGTTTGTGGAGCGGGCATGAATGTGGTGGTGCCTCACCTTGACTATACTGGAGGGTTCTGAGCTCTTCTTGTTGGCCCTTAACTGTTGGCTCCATGTGGCAGGATCCAATCTCTATCCTGGGCATGCTCCTCCCTGACCACACACATAGGCTGTGACCACTTTCCACTTTGCCGGGTAGCCCCACTCCCTGCTCTGCAATGCTTAGCCCAGGCCAGCATCTGCGCGGTTAAATCCAATCTTATCACAGAAAGTCCAAACAGAATGTTTTTCCGAAAAAGACACACAGAAATATGGAACCAGAGTTCCATGTCACGAATATTTAAGGAATTGCTAATTAAAACCACAATCAGCTATCCAAAAAATAAATCAGTAACAAGAAGTAAAAAGGATTTACAAAAAAGGTATCCTTGGCAAGGTTTCGGATGAATGAAAACTAGGAATACAAATGGAACTCAAGTGATAGAACTCATACTCTGGATTTCATCCCAGCACCTAATGGCCTGTCCACCCACCCATCCAAAACAACTGTTGTGGCTCTAGTGATCCCCAAGGAGCCAATTACAAAGACTGTAAGATGAGGACTCAAAATGACTCTATAAAGGAACACTCCAGGCCTAATCTTTCTAGAGTGAAATCAAAGGATGAGCCTACAAATTGAAGTTAAGTTAATACAATATAATGAAGTAAATAGAAGACTAGTCAGAGACCTTGTGACTAAGGTTTTGTCAGAAATGGGAATGAAGTGGAAAGCACTGGGAAGATCAAATGTTTTCATGGCAAAAAGAAAACATATTGGATAAAGCTTAGTAAGCCTGCTTCTTCTCAGGTCTCAGAGTAAGGAAGGCATTCATTGGCCACAGATTGCTTCAAGAAGTAAAATTTTATCCACAGAAATACAATTAAGGGCATTCCACCAAAATGACATCTGATGATTATGCAAGGCAACTGGCAAAATGTAAGGACCTATACAAAGAAAACTACAAAAACCCTGCTTCAAGAAATACGAGAGGACACAAGGAAATGGAAACACATACCTTGCTCAAGGATTGGTAAGTGTAACATCATTAAAATGGCAATAGTCCCCATAAAGATTTAATGCAATTCCTCTAAAGGTACCCATGTCATTCTTCAAAGAAGTAGACAAAGAGTCCTGAAATTCATTTGGAACAATAAACACCCATGAATAGCTAGAGCAATCCTTGGGAAAGGCATCACTTTCCCCAACTTTAAATTGTGTTACAAAGCTTTAGTCCTTAAAACAGCATGGTATTGGAATAAAGACTGACCCTCAGATGAGTGGAATAAACTTGAGTATTCATAGAATGTTACCAGATATAGAATCTATTCATTTTTTATAAAGGGACAAGAAATGCAAAATGGAGCAAAGAAAGCCTCTTCAACAAGTGGTGTTGGCACAACTGATCAGCCACTTGCAAAAAAGTGTACTCAAACCCTCCATCTAACACAATGCACAAAGGCCAAATCCAAATGGTTTATAGACCTTGATATCAGACCTGAAGCCATAAGGTATATAGAACAACACGTAGGAAAAATACTCATTGACATAAGACTAAAGGCATTCTTCAAGAGGAAACAGTACTATCCAAAGAAGTGGAAGAAAAGATTAAACAGATGAGACTATTTTAAGCTGAGAAGCTTCTGTGCCTCAAAATAAATAGAGCCTAAGTTACAAAAACTGCCCACAGAAAAGGAAAAACTATTCATCCAATACCCATCAGTTAAGGGGATAATATCGAAAATATACAAGGTACTGACAAAACTTAACAAGAAAAGAAATCTAACCCCCTCAAAAAGTGGAGAGAAGAAATAAACAGACACTTCATCAAAGAAGAAATACACATTTTTATGTGTCAAAAGACACATAAAATGCTCCACATTACTAAACGTCAGAGAAATTCAAATTAAAACAACTACAAAGCACCATCTCATGCCACAGAGACTGGCACACATTACATAAAACAAGAACAATCAGTGTTGGTGGGGATGTGGAGAGAAAGGAACTCTCATTCACCACTGATGGGAATGCTGTCTAGTCCAGCCTTTATGGAAAACAATATGGAGATTCTTCATAAAACTGGAAATTGAGCTCCCATATAATACAGCTATACCACTTCTAGGGATATACTCTAGGAAAACAAAAATACAATTTTTGGGTCATTTTGGGTCACACCTGGCAGTGCTCAGGGGTTACTCCTGGCTCCATGCTCAGAAATTGCTCCTAGCAGGCATGGGGGACCATCTGGGGCACCGGGATTCGAACCAATGACCTTTTGTATGAAAGGCAAATGCCTTACCTCCATGCTATCTCCCGGGTCCCACAAAAATACAATTTAAAAATCTCTTCCTCACACCTAAATTCATAGCAGCACTATTTAAAAATAACCAGACTCTAGAAACAACCAAGATGCCCTTCAACAGATGAATGGTTAAAAAAAAAAAAAAACTGTGGTAGCGGTTGAATAAGGAGGATGTAGCATATCTAAACACCCCTCCATCACTATTAAGGAAATTACAACGGTAATCAAATGTCTGCCCAAAAAGAAAAACCCAGGCCCAGATGTATTTACTAATGAATTCTTTCAAACCTTTCAAGAGGAACTACTGCCAATCCTAGCCAGACTTTTATGAAATTGAAAAAACGGGAACACTTCCAAACAGCTTTTATGAAGCCAATATCACCTTGATACCAATATCAGACAGAGATGCTGCCAAAAAGGAAAATTACAGACCAATATTCCTGATGAACACATATGAAAAGATCCTCAACAAAATCTTGGCAAATACGATTCAATGCCTCATTAAGAAGATCATCCACTACAATCAAGTAGGTTTCATCCCAGGAATGCAAAGATGGTTTAACCTCTGTAAATCTATCAACATAATACACAACATCAACAACAAGAAAAATAAAAATCACCTGATCATATCACACAGAGAAAGCATTTGGTAAGGTCCAACACCCATTCTTGATCAAAACTCTCAGCAATATGAGAATAAAAGGAACCTTTCTCAATATAGTTAAGGCCAGGTTACCACAAGCCAGTGGTAACCTCAATGGAGAAAAACTAAAAGCCTTCTCTCTAAATTCTGGTTCCAGACAAGGCTGTCCAATATTTCCACTCCTCTTCAACATAGTACTGGAAGTACTTGCTATAGCTATTAGGCAAGAAAAAGGGCATCCAGATAGGAAAGGAAGAAGTCAAGGTCTCACTGTTTTCAGATTACATGATACTCTAGTAAACCTTAAAGACTCAATCAAAAAGCTTCTAGAAACAATAATTCATATAGCAATGTGGAAAGCTACAAAATTAACACACAGAAATCAATGACCATTTTATATACCAATAATGATAGGGAATAAATGGACATTAAGAAAACAACCCCATTCACATTAGTGCCACACAAACTCAAATATCTTGGAGTCAACTTGACTAAGGATATAAAGGACCTATACCAGTGATGGCTAACCTTTTAGAGCCTGAGTGCCCAAAGTAGCACACAAAACCAAAGAATTTCCTCAAAAGTAATAGCACGTCAATTAAACCTTAATAACAATATTTTATTATCTAAAAACTATGTGGCACGTGCTGCATATCTTAATTGCAGATCTCCCGCGTGCCAGTTGCAAGGCCTTTGCATACCAGCTGCAAGGCCTTTGTGTGTCACTGCTGGCACGCAAGCCATAGTTTCGCCATCATGGTCCTATACAGAGAAAACTTTAAAACCCTGCTCCAAGTGTAACCCCACCCTGGATTTAGGTTACTCTACCTGAGACCCACCTATTGATGGGAGGAGTCTTGGGCGGATATGACCTGTAACTTTACCTGCAGACCCTGCCCATTTCCTGGGAGGGGTCTGGGAAAGGTACTTAAGGGCTCTGACCCAGAGGAGGAGAGCTCTTTAGTCTTTGCCCTTTTGCCAGCTTGGAGGTCAGAGGAAAGATGGCTGAAAGAAGTTAAGATGCAGGGCTAGCTAAGAATGGCTGAATGCTTAATTGGTTATGATATAGGCCACACATGTGGTGGATAGGGTCTGAATAAAACTGTTACCTCCTGAAGCCTGCCTGTGAGTGAGATTTCTACCTGTCGCTTTCCTGGACCCCAGACCCATCGATTAATGGAGGATGGAGCCACGTGGCCTGGGATAGCAGACAGAGGCCTCCATCTCCATCCATCTCCATCCAGCTTCATCTTTATTTATTTAATACAACACCAAGAAATGAGAGGACCCACAGAAATGGAAACACATACCCTGCTCATGGATTGGCAGAATTAACATAATTAAAATGGCAATACTTCCCCCCAAGGCATTATACACACTTAATGCAATCCCTCTAAAGATACCCATGACATTCTTCAAGAAGTCTTCAAGACTTCAAGACAATCTTCAAGAAAATTAAACAGTTTTGAAATTCATTTGGAACAATGAATACCCTCAAATAACTAAAGCAATCCTTGGGGAAAGGAATATGGGAGGCATTACTTTCCCCAACATTAAACTGTATTACAAAGCAATAGTTGTCAAAAACAGCATAGTATTGGAATAAAGACAGACCCTCAGATCAGTAGAATCGGCTTGAGTACTCAAAGAATGTTCCCTAGACATAAATCCTAAATGAAACAAGTAAAGCCTCTTCAACAAGTGGTGTTGGCACAACTGACTAGCCACTTGCAAAAAAGAGAACTTAGACCCCAGCTAACATCATGTATGAAGGTAAAATTCAAATGGATTAAAGACCTTCATATCAGACCTGATACTATAAGGTATATAGAACAACAAGTAGGTAAAACACTTCACGACATTGAGACTAAAGGCATCTTCAAGGAGGAAATGGCACTTTCAAGCAAGTGAAAGCAGAGATCAACAGATGGGAATATATTAAGCTGAGAAGCTTCTTACCTCAAAAAAAAAAAAAACTGTGCCCAGGATACAAGAGCCACCCACTGAATGGGAGAAACTATTTACCCAATACCCATCAGAAAAGGGGCCAATATCCAAAATATACAAAGCACTGACAGAACTTTACAAGAAAAAAAAATCTAATCCCATCAAAAAATGGGGAGAGAAAATGAACAATTTGACAAAAAAAAAAAAAAAAAGAAATACAAATGGTCAAAATGAAAATTGCTCCACATCACTAATCATCAGTGAGAATGCAAACCAAAACAAGCATGAGATAACATCTTACACTACAGAGCTTGGGACACATCACAAAGAATGAGAACAAGCCAGTACTGGTGGGTTGTGCAAAGAAAGAAACTCTTATCCACTGATGGTGGGAATGCCCTCTAGTGCAACCTTTATGGAAAGTGATATGAAGATGCCTCCAAAAACTGGAAATTGAGCTCTCATACGATCCAGCTATACCAATCCTAGGGATACACCCTAGGAATACAAAAATACAATACAAAAACCCCTTCCTTATACCTATATTCATTGCAGCATTATTTACAATAGCCAGACTCTGGAAACAACCAAGATGCCCTTCAACAGATGAATGGCTAAAGAAACTGTGGTACATATATACAATAGAATATTATGCAGCCATCAGGAGAGATGAGGTCATGAAATTTTCCTATACATTGATGTACATGGAATCTATTATGCTGAGTGAAATAAGTCAAGGGGAGAGAGATAGATGCAGAATAGTCTCACTCATCTATGGGTTTTAAAAAAAATGAAAGACACTAGCAATAATTTTCAGAGACAAAAGAGAGGAGGGCTGGAATTTTCAGCTCACGACATGAAGCTCACCACAAAGAGTGATGAGAATAGTTAGAGAAATAACTATATTGAGAACTATCATAACAATGAGAATGAATGAGGGAAGTAGAAAGCCTTTCTAGAGTTCAGGTGTGGGTGGGGTAGGAGGAGGGAGATTTGGGACATTGGTGATGGGAATGTTGCACTGGCAAATGGGGGCATTTTTTACATGACTGAAACCCAACCACAATCATGTTTGTAATCAAGGTATTTAAATAAAGATATTAATTTTTAAAAACCGTGGTACATATGCACAATGGAATATTATGCAACCATAGGAGAGATGAAGTCACTTAATTTTCTTTACATGTTTATAAATGGAATCTATTATGCTGAATGAAATAAGTCAGAGGGAGTGATATAGACACAGAATAGTCTCTCATTTATGTTTCTTTTAAATGAAAGACATTATTGTAATAAAGCCCAGAGACAATAAAAATGAGAGCTGGAAGGACCAGCTCACGATATGAAGCTCACCACAGAGTGGTGAGTGCAATTAGATAAATAACTACACTGACAACTATGGTGACAATGTCAATGTGTTAGAAAAGTATGATGCCTGTCTCGAAAACAAGCAAGTAGTGAATGGAAATTGGGGGCATTGGTATTGGGAATGCTGCACTGGTGAAGGGGTGTGTTCTTTTTATTATTGAAACCTGACTACAATCATGTTTGTAATATCAGGTGCTTAAAGAAAAAATCACATTAAAGTACCAAATAAACATGAAATAATATCAAAAAATAATAATTAGGGGTTGGAGTAGGGAATTTGCCTTGTACATGGTCAATGCTGGACAGACCTAGGCTCTATCTCCAGTATCCCATATGGTCCCCCAAGTCTTCCAGGAGCTATTTCTAAGTGCAGAGCAAGGAGTGACCTTGAATGCCACCAGTTGTGACCTAAAAACAAAAGAAACCAAAAACAAAATAAAATCAAGTTTCAAATGATAGTACAAGAAGGTAGGGTCCTTGCCTTGTATGCAGCTGGTTCAGGCTTGATTCTCTAGTACCCATATGGCTCCTCTTTCCCTACTCCTAGTGATCCCTAAAAGCTCTGAGCATAACTGGGTGTAGTCTCAAAATGTAGACAAAAAGAAAAGAAAAATAATAAAAAAATATGGTATTTATCTAAATGCATTACTACTAGTAGTATAATCAATATCAAACATTGTTATTAATGAAACTTTTAATATTTTACAAATATTCTTTTTTTTGCTCTTTTTTCCCTTTATTTAAACATATTGATTACATATATGGTTGTGATTAGGTTTCAGTCATGTAAGGAGCATCCCCTTCACCAGTGCAACATTCCCACTACCAATGTCCCAAATCTCCCTCCCTCCCATCCCACCCCCACCTGTACTCTAGAAAGGCTTTCCAGTTCTCTCATCCATTCACGTGATTAGGGTAGTTCTCTGTGTAATTATTTCTATATCTTCACTCACCACTCTTTGTGGTGAGCTTCATGAACTGAGCTGGAAGTTCCAGCCCTCTTCTCATTGTCTCTGAGGATTGGTGCAAAAATAACTTTTATTTTTCTCAAAACCCATAGATGAGTGAGACTATTCTGCATCTCTCTCTCCCTCTGACTTATTTCACTCAGCATGGTAGATTCTATTTACATCCATGTATAGGAAAATTTCATGACTTCATCTCTCCTGATGGCTGTATAATATTCTATTTGCATATGTACCACAGTTTCTTTAGTCATTCATCTGTTGAAGGGCATCTTAGTTGTTTCCAGAGCCTGGCTATTGTGAATAGTGCTGCATTAAATATAGGTGTGAGGAAGGGGTTTTTGTATTGAATTCTTGTGTTCTTAGGGTATATCCCTAGGAGTGGAATAGCTGGGTCGAATGGGAGCTCAATTTCCAGATTTTGGAGGAATCTCTATATCGGTTTCCATAGAGGTTGGACTAGACGGCATTCCCACCAGCAGTGGATAAGAGTTCCTTTCTCTCCACATCCCCGCCAGCAATGATTGTTCTCATTTTTTGTGATGTGAGGTGGTATCACATCATTGTTTTGATTTGCATCTCTCTGATGATTAATGACGAGGAGTATTTTTTCATGTGCCTTTTGGCCATTTGCATTTCTTTTTTATCAAAGTGTCTGTTCATTTCTTCTCCCCATTTTTTGATGGGATTAGATGTTTTTTTCTTGTAAAGTTCTGTCAGTGCCCTGTATATTTTGGATATTAGTCCCTTATCTGATGGGTGTTGGGTGAATAGTCTCTCCCACTTGGTGGGTGACTCTTGTATCCTGGGCACTATTTCTTTTGAGGTGCAGAAGCTTCTCAGTTTGTATTCTCATCTGTTGATCTCTGCTTCCACTTGTTTGGAAAGTGTAGTTTCCTCCTTGAAGATGCCTTTCGTCTCAATGTCATGGAGTGTTTTACCGACGTGTTGTTCTATATACCTCATGGTATCAGGTCTGATATCGAGGTCTTTAATCCATTTAGATTTTATCTCTGTACATGATGTTAACTGAGGGTCTATGTCCGCTTTTTTGCAAGTGGCTAACCAGTTCTCCCAGCACCACTTGTTGAAGAGGTTTTCCCTGCTCCACTTAGGATTTCTTGCTCCTTTGTCAAAAATTAGGTACTTGTATGTCTGGGGGACAATGTCTGAGAATTCAAGCCTATTCCACTGATCTGAGGGTCTGTCTTTATTCCAATACCATGCTGTTTTGATAACTATTGCTTTGTAATACAGTTTAAAGTTGGGGAAAGTAATGCCTCCCGTTTTCCTTTTCCTTAGGAGTGCTTTAGCTATTCTAGGGTGTTTATTGTTCCAGATGAACTTCATAAGTGTTTGATCCACTTCTTTGAAGAATGTCATGGGTATCTTTATAGGGATCACATTAAATCTGTATAATGCTTTGGGGAGTATTGCCATTTTAATGATGTTCATTCTGCCAATCCATGAGCAGGGTATGTGTTTCCATTTCCATGCGTCCTCTCTTATTTCTTGGAGCAGTGCTTTATAGTTTTCTTTGTATAGGTCCTTCACGTCTTTAGTCAAGATAACTCCAAGATATTGTGTGATTTTGTGTGGTGCTATTGTGAATGGGATTGCCTTCTTGACTTCCTTCTCTTCCCTATCATTATTGGTGTATAAAAAGGCCATTGATTTCTGTGTGTTAATTTTGTAGCCTGCCACCTTGCTATAGGAGTCTATTGTTTCTAGAAGCTTTTTGGTAGAGTCTTTAGGGTTTTCTAGGTAGAGTACCATGTCGTCTGCAAACAATGAGAGCTTGACTTCTTCCTCTCCTATCTGGATTCCCTTGATATCCTTTTCTTGCCTGATCACTATAGCAAGAACTTCCAGTACTATGTTGAAGAGGAGTGGTGAGAGCGGACAACCTTGTCTTGTACCAGAATTTAGAGGGAAGGCTTTTAGTTTTTCTCCATTAAGGATGATATTTGCCATTAGCTTGTGGTAGATGGCTTCAACTAGATTGAGAAAGGTTCCTTCCATTCCCATCTTGCTGAGAGTTTTGATCAAAAATGGGTGTTGGACCTTATCAAATGCCTTCTCTGCATCTATTGATATGATCATGTGATTTTTATTTTTCTTCTTGTTGATGTTGTGTATGATATTGATAGATTTACGGATGTTAAACCATCCTCGCATTCCTGGAATGAAACCTACTTGATCGTAGTGTATGATCTTCTTGATGACTCATTGGATCCTATTTGCCAGGATTTTGTTGAAGATCTTTGCATCAGCATTCATCAGGGATATTGGTCTGTAATTTTCTTTTTTGGCAGCATCTCTGTCCGTTTTTGGTATCAAGGTGATGTTGGCTTCATAAAAACTGTTTGGGAGTGTTCCCGTTTTTTCAATTTCATGGAAGATCCTGGCTAGGATTGGTAGTAGTTCCTCTTGAAAGATTTGAAAAAATTCATTAGGAAATCCATCTGGGCCTGGGCTTTTCTTTTTGGGCAGATGTTTGACCACAATTTCAATTTCCTCAGTGGTGATGGGGGTGTTAAGATATTCTACTCTTCCTTATTTAAATGTGGAAGGTTATAAGTGTCCAAGAATTTTTTCATTTCTTCCAGGTTCTCATGTTTAGTAGCATAAAGTTTCTCAAAGTAGTTTCTGATTACCTTTTGGATCTCTGCAATATCTGTTGTGATTCCCCCCTTTTCATTTCTAATATGGGTTATCAGATTTCTCTCTTTCTTTGAGTTTTGCCAATGGCCTATCAATCTTGTTTATATTTTCAAAGAACCAACTTCTGCTTTCGTTGATCTTTCGGATTGATTTTTGGTTTTCCACTTCATTGAGCTCTGCTTTCAGCTTTGTTATTTCCTTCTGTCTCCCTATTTTTGGTTCCTTTTGTTGGTCATTTTCTAATTTTTTGAGCTGCGTCATTAAGTTTTTCGGGTATGCCCCTGCTTCCTTCCTGATGTGTGCTTGTAGAGCTATAAATTTTCCTCTCTGGACTGCTTTTGCTGTGTCCCATAGATTCTGGGGTGTTGTGTCTTCATTATCATTTGTTTCCAGGAAAGTTTTGATTTCCTTTTTTTATTTCATCTCGGACCCACTGGTTGTTCAGTAGCAGGGTGTTTAATTTCCAGTTGTTAATGTTTTTCTTCTGTGAGGCTTTGTAGTTCACATCTAATTTCAGAGATTTGAGGTCAGCAAAGGTAGCTTGCAAGATGTCTATCTTCTTGATTTTATGGAGGTATGTTTTATGTGTCAGCATGTAGTCTATCCTGGAGAATGACCCATGTGCATTGGAGAAGAAAATGTATCCAGGCTTTTTGGGATGGAGTGTCCTACATACATCTTCTAGTCCTCTTTCTTCCATTTCTCTTTTCAGGACTATTATGTTTTTGTTGGGTTTCAGTCTGGTTGACCTATCAAGTGTTGATAGGGTCATGTTGAGGTCTCCCATAATTATTGTGTTATCATTGATTTCTTCTTTCAGATTTGTCAGTAACTGTATTAGATAATTTGCTGGTCTCTCATTGGGTGCATATAATTTTAATAGTCTGATTTCTTCCTGTTGCACATATCCCTTGATTAGAACATAGTGTCCATCTTTGTCCCTTACCACTTTTCTGAGTATAAAGTTGGCATCATCAGATATTAATATGGCCACCCCAACTTTTTTGAGGGTATTGTTTGCTTGGATGATTTTCCTCCAGCCTTTGATTTTGAGTCTGTTTGTTCTGACTATTCAGTTGTGTTTCTTGCAGGCAGCAGAAGGTTGGATTCATCTTTTTGACCCATTTTACCACTCTGTGATGAATTTAGTCCATTAACATTGAGGGAGATGATTGTCATAGGATTTAATGTCATCTTTGTAGATAAGTTTCCTGTGTTTGTTGGTCTCTCTCATCTTAGAGTAGACATGTCAGTTTTTCCTTTAAGCCTGGGTTATCATCTGTGAAGTTTTTAAGCTGTTGTTTATCCATGAAGCTATGTATTCTTCCTTCAAACCTGAACGTGAGTCGGGCTGTGTGCAGTATTCTCGGTGAGGCATTCATTTCATTCAGTCTTGTCACAATATCCCACCACTGACTTCTGGCCTTGAGAGTTTCTCATGACAAGTCTGCTGTAAGTCTTAGGGATGCTCCTTTGAATGTAATTTCCCTTTTTGATCTTTCTGCATTCAGTATTCTATCTCTGTCTGTAGGATTTGTCATTGTAACAATGATGTGTCTGGGGGTGTTTTTCTTTTGGTCTCTTTTGGCTGGTACTCTTCGGGCATTCAGGAATTGATTGCATGTAGTCGTTGACTCTGGTAGTATCTCTTTGATAATGTCTTTGACAGTTGATTCTTCCTGGTGATCTCCTGCTTAGGTCTCTGGGACTCCAATAATTCTTATGTTGTTTCTGTTGAGCTTATCAAAGACTTCTATTTTCATCTGTTCACATTCCTTGAGTACTTTTTTCATTGCCTGATCATTTGTCCTAAGCTTCTTTTCCCATTTCTTCTGCTGCGTTGCGTTTTTCTGCATCTCATCTTCCAGTATTCCAATTCTCTCCTCAGCTGCTGTTACCCTGCTGTTGAGGGCATCCAATGAGGTTTTCAGTTAAGCTACCATGTTTTTCAGGTCTGCTATTTCAGTTTGGAGTTTTCTGAGTTCTGTCATTGTGTTCTGTTCAGATCTATCTATGCTTTCTTGGAGTTTTACAAGCATATTCCATATTTCTATTTTTAAGTTCCTTATCCAAGAGGTTAAGCAGATGATTGTGATTTTTTTTTTTTTTGGTTTTTGGGTCACACCTGGCAGTGCTCAGGGGTTACTCCTGACTCCATGCTCAGAAATTGCTCCTGGCAGGCACAGAGGACCATATGGGGCACCAGGATTCAAACCGATGACCTTTTGCATGAAAGGCAAACGCCTTACCTCCATGCTATCTCCCAGGCCCCATGGTTGTGATTTTTAAGGTCATCCAAGCTATCATTTTCATTCTCAGTGCATGGTGTTTGCCTACGAGCTTTCCACATTGTCACACTAGTAGTGTGGTTTTTCCTGTGTGTTGTGATGGGGTTTATTGGTTAGAGAGAGTGCGCGGCTGCGAAGCAAAGTGGAGCAGTCACACTCTTCTGGGGCTCCAAGAATTCAGAAAGACAGAAGTACAGGAAGAAAGTCCCCTCAGTCCTCAGTTTTCACAACAGAGCGCAGCTGGGTGGAGTCTCCCTCAGGAAGAGCAACCAGCTCTCCACTTAGGAAGCCTCACAGCCAGTCAGTTCTTACTCAGTCATTGGCTTGCTGGCATCTTCAGAATGCAGTGTTTTATGGGTTCGCTTCCCAGGGGTCTGATCTCTGAGGAGTACTCCAATAATTCAGAAAGACAGAAGCACAGGAAGAAAGTCCCTTCAGTCCTCAGTTTTCTCAGCAGAGCGCAGCTGGGTGGAGTCTCCCGCAGCACAAATATTCTTATATACTCCTTCTACTAAGAAAAATTAAAATTCTTTTTCTGTATGACTGAACTTTAGAGATTGACTTACCAAACTTGTACTTAGCAGACATTTTTGTAGCTTTTCAATTTTGTGTGCTTGTTTTTTGACTGTCAGGTTTAACTTGCCATTTTCCATTTCTAGCCTAAAACACATTTTTTAATTAATTATTTTTACACAAATTCTAAAAAAACTTAAATTTCCAACCAACATCTGAGGGCATAATTATGTAAATTCTTAATTTTATTTATGGAACACACCCACTGACACTCAGAGGTTACTGCTGGTTCTGCACTCAGAAATTCTTACTGGCATGCTGGGGGAGTGTGAGGGCATATGGGATGCCAGGGATCGAACCTGGGTCCATTCTGGGTCAGCCGTGTGCAAGGCCAATGGCTTATCACTGTGCTATTACTCTGGCCCTATAAATTCTTTACATTTATTGCCCTTCAACAGATGAATGACTAAAGAAACTGTGGTACATATACACAATGGAATATTATGCAACCGTCAGGAGAGATGAAGTCATGAAATTTTTCTATACATGGATGTACATGAAATCTATTATTTTGATTGAGGGAGAGAGATAGACACAAAATAGTCTCACTTATCTATGGGTTTAAAAATTAATGACATTATTGTAATAAGGCCAGAGACATTAGAGTTTAAGGGCCTCAAGGACCAGGTCACAATATGAAGCTCACTACAAAGAGTGACAAATGCTGTTAGGGTAATAACTACACTAGCAACTAGCATGGTAATGTTAATGGGTGAGAGGAGTAAAACACCTGTCTCAAATACAGGCAGGGGTGGGAGAAGGGAGGGAGGCCATTGGTGTTGGGAAGGTTGTACTGGTGAAGGAAGGTTTTCTTTTTATGACTGAAACCCAACTACAATCATTATAGTATTAAATTAAATCATTATAGTATTAAATTATAGTGCTTAAATATTTTATATAAAAAAAGAAAGAAAAAACTAGGTAGCTGGAGCCAGAAAGATAGAACAACCTGGAAGGCAATTGACTTGCATGTGGCCAACCCTGGTTCAATCCATGGCACCCCAAGAATTGATCCCTGAGATAGAGCCAGGAGAAAGTCATAGCAATGCTGAGTCTAGCCGTAAGCCTAAAGTAAATAAATAATAAATTAATTGTGCTATTTTCAAAATTTTTATGGATCATTTGCAAAATTAAGAAGGAATGTACAAGGGCCAGGCAGTGACGCTAGAGGTAAGGTGCCTGCCTTGCCTGCACTAGCCTTGGAGGGACCACGGTTTGATCCCCCAGCATCCCATATGGTTCCCCAAGCCAGGAGCGACTTCTGAGCGCATAGCCAGGAGTAACCCCTGAGCGTCACCTGGTGTGGCCCAAAAACCGGAAGAAGAAAAAAAAAACAAGAAATGTACAGAAAATATCAACTTAAGTAGCTCAGAACTTCCCATTTTAACCAGCTAAGCAGTGCTATGTCTAATATCTCATAAGCGACAAAATTCTCATACGACATTGCTTGTCTACTTTATAAATACTGGTTATTGTATGTGCTACTTGAAGCTGTACTTTTGCATGTGGTCTTGAGTCTTCTCATTACATTTTACAGCCTCTGTATGTTGATCCTGGACTTTTTGCAACTAAAAGAAAAAGAAAAAAGACATTCACTAATATAATCTAGGACTAATCTACCATTACCTGTTTTTGGAACTAAAACTTTCATTTGCATTTTGTTTCTGGGTATCTCATGCCATCACAGTCATGCTCATCTGAGATAGACACAGATCTTTCACTCAAAAGCCTGAACTACTTCTGATTGTTTGTTTTTGAGCAACAACCAGCAGTGCTTAGGGATTACTCCTGGCTCTGCATTCATGAATTACTCCTGGCAGTGCTCAAGAAACCATATGGGACGTGGATCGAGTCTACGCCAGCCATGAGCAAGGCTAGTGTCTTACCGACTGCACTAGTCATATATGGCCCAGGCCTGGACTACATCTTACCTGGAACCTTACATTTGCTGACTGCTCTTATAGCACTAACACAGAAGACAATTTATCTTATTGAAAGATGTTCTAGCAAATAAGTACAAAGATGTATAAGTTGGTCAACGCAGGGAAAGAGAAGAAATTACCTCATGGTAATTTTATACATTTTTATTCCTGCTTAACACATCAATTCTTACTTTAACACTTAACTATGTGAGTGACTACCTGCTTATGTGAATTTAATACTTACCCATGTGCATAGCTATTTTGGGGATTATAAAAGTTAACATGTTGTTTGGGGTAACAACTAGATAGATCATGGTTGGTCAGAGAGGCATATCTAGACAACAGAAAGATATTTGGTGAGGGTGAAGGGAGCGGCAGCTAGAGAAACAGTTCAATAAGGTGCTTGCCTGGCACACAGTGAAACCAGGTTTTGTCCTCCAAGCCCTGCCAGGAGTGATCTCTGACTGTACAGCCAGGAGGAAGCCCTGAGCACTGCCAGGTTTGTGGGACCCCAAAACGAACAAAAATAAAATGAAACAAAATTAAAATATCTATAGGTCTGAACCTCCCCAATGATGCTGATCATTTTGTATCTTAGCTTCTTCAATTGAAAAATGGC
>PVKC010025206.1:0-16591 GCA_004027635.1 Crocidura indochinensis
TAAGTCAAGGTGCCTTGATTTAAAAATGTCATTTCTTTTCTTAGTGTACTTGGCAGTTACACCTACAAGCAAGTTTAAGAAAGGTATGTAAAGGAAAGAAGCTATGTTACATAGCTTATGCATCTTACTAAAAATATTTGATAAAATTGGAGAAATAGTTTGAATAGGAAAGCAAAACCTACTTATTACTGATTTTCTATATTGAATGCTGGATTAAATACTGAAGTGGGGTAGGAAAAGTAGGAGGAACAGTTTTCACATGTTGATGTCATGTTTGGAAGGAAATTATGAGGAATATCTGAAGTAAGAGTGAACTGAGAGAAATGAACTGCTGTCACATCTAAGATTTATGTGAGTATTCAGACACAGAAGTGATAATGGCCTAGAAAGAGATATCAGAGTTCATAAACTAAGGAGACATTAGTGCAATGAAATCAGGAGTAGTTACAGACATCTGAGACTGGTTATAGCAAGGGTATCTAATATAGAGTAGAAACAAAAATGATGAGGGAATCAAAATTTTTATGGTCAGAGAACTGAGGTACAAATATGGGAAAAGAGAACTATCATATTTGCCTGCGTATAAGATGACTTTTGAAATGAAAAATAAAGTCAACCGAAAATCGGGAGTCGTCTTATACGCCGAGTATATCCCGAAAAACATCTCAATATGCCGCTAAACGAAAATCATCTGGATATTGCCACGAAACGAATTTTCCAACTCGATCCTGCACCATGCTCTGCAAGGCTGCTCGGACCGCCTCTCTAACTCGGCCAATCCAAGCAGGCTTTTGATGCATGGAAATTAGACAATGTTCTGTACCCAATCTACACTGTCAAAAGCCTGCTCAGATTGGCCAGAGTCAGAGAGGAAGTCTATTACCCTTTGAACCTTTGCTTGTTGTGATTGGCTCACTGTGGTACATACAGTTGCAGCACAGGAACGTTCTGTCTTATACAGCGAGTACAGTCTTAAACCTATGTTTTAACTGTAAAATTAGGGTGTCGTCTTATACGCCGGCAAATATGGTATTAATTTTTCTATGGTATTATATCTAAATTGTAGATATTGGTATGAACTTATATTTTCCCAGAACATACTTAACTAAACAGTAATATGTAAAGGTAAATATGTATGAAATGGTCAGGGCCCTCCAGAAACAGAACTAAAAGGAGTGTATATGTGTGTGTTTGTATGTGTATGATTTATAAGAAGTTGAGAACTCACAGTTTGGCTGGTGTTAAGCCAGTGACTATGATTGCTAAGGATCAAATTCTAACTCAAATACCTAAGAGGGATCAATCAGTTTAAGACTAAATGTGGGACGAATCAGGCAAAATAATTTCTTTGAAAGAGCATGATATTTAGTCTAATTGTTCTATTCAGGCCTTCAACTAATTGGATAGGGCCTATCCAAGTCAGGGGGATAATAACCTGTTTTACCCAGACTACCAATTTAAATGCATTTTCATTGAGAAATACCACCACATCACATCTAGAATAGTGCTTAACTAAATATCTGATGTATGTTTTAATTGAATTAAGACATTAACCATCATTGGGGAAAGAGATATTTTAGTGTTTAAAATATTTTTGTAAGACTGACCTGGGTTCAATTTCTGTTGTTGCAATCCCCTAAACTATGCCAAAAATGAGAATAGAGTCAGGCCTAGGTCCTGTCCCAAAACAACCCCAAAACTTTTCAATCTTAATTTCTGTTCAGGAAAACTATAACATAAGCATAGAACATCTTGGCCAACTGAAACTATATGTAAAGTATAATAATGTTAAAATACATAAGGACCAGTTTTGGTGTGTATATATATATACATATATACATATATATACATTTATATATATATTTGGTGTATATATGTATATATATACTATATATATAGTTGTTGTTGTTGTTGTTTTTTGGGGTGGTTTATTTGGACACACCAGGTAGCACTCATGGATTACTCCTAGCTCTGCACTCATAAACTGCTCCTGGCTCAGGGAACCATATGGGATGCCAGCAATCAAACTTGCGTACATCCTGGGTCAGCCGATTGCAAGACAAAAGCCATATCTCTGCACTACCACTCTGGCCCCTGGTGCTTATGTTTTTGAGACACTTTGTTCAGAGCACTTCTGGACTTAGGCACCAGTTATAAAAATTATCATAGACCCAAATCAAAGCAAATTGAACATTAAGACAAACAATAGTAGTAGCATATTATTATGGTCACTATATAGTCAGACTAATATTAATTGATAAATTAACAAATTAAAGATGGAATATTTACATTCTTTTAAATATTACATTTATAAAATCAAGGAAAGAATAAGGATTTGTGAAAATTAAAAAAATTAAAGATATGTGTCAGTTAAATTAATATGATCAGGCAAGCTAGATCCTTCTACTCTAATATATTATATTAAAGATATTTGTCAGTTAAATTAATATGAGCAACCAAGCTAGATTCTTCTAGTCAAAGATAATATATTTAGTATATATAAATGAAAATGGTGTTTAATATTAATATATGTCCAACATATAATATATTAATAATAATCTCCTGACATGAATGGATTTTAGTAGTATAAATTAGTGTGTATTTAATAAGGATTACTGACAATATTTAGGGATAATGGGATATGAGGTTATCGACTTACAAAATTCAGAAGGAAAAAACCTGTTCTATTCTTACAAGTTTTCTTCATGTTTGAATCTGTTTCAAAGTTAAATAAAAATATCTTAATTTTATTCTTAGTCAATATCATCATGCTCTCTTGAGAATACAGGTATTTTGCTATCACCCTTGAAATGCTGTCTGCTTGTTATCTTATAATTTAGCTTTTTGTATCTTAAAAAATTCTCAGGCTTTGCTTTTCTAAAGCAAAAATCTTACCATGTACTTGCATACAAATCACAAAAGTTGATTCTTACCATTTTTTCTTTGACAACGCTCCCTATAAAATCTCTGTCCATAGTTAAACTCCATAGACACTTTAGTGAAGTTGCAATAACAATCGTTATTACTTGATCCTTTTATTTTATTAAATTTTAAGAACACACAGAAGTCTTTTCTTGATGGGTCTAAAATATAAGATACTCAGGCTCTATCTCCTTTCAGTTTTAAAATAGTATTACTCTGCCATAGGGACTTCTTACACTTCTTTTGCTTCTTTAATAATTCATTCTTAGTGGCATTTATAGACAGTTTTCCTGTTGGTAACTCCTAAAGTATTGATGTTTATCCAGTTTCTGTTTTCATCTGTGATCTCATTCCCTAATAGACACTCATCCTGAATCATCTCTCCAATATCTTGACACCTCTCTGCTCATGACCTCAGAGCACTACTGCAATTTGATATCTTTGCTGAATGTGGTCCTCAGAACCTGTGAGGTTTAATGTGACTTCAGCTCAGTGTGGTCCTCAGGCACACTCACTGCCTAACAAGTATTCATAATTCTATTCCAGATGTTTCAGTGTCAGTAAGTATATTTGTTATGCTTATCTTCCCTTAAATCCCACCACCAGGTTTGGGGATTTTATAGTCTTTCCCTTATGAATCATGTAACTGTATATGTAGTAGCCAAGCAGTTAGCATGATGTTTTTAAGTTTCTTTTTTTCTTTTCTTTCTTTATTTATTTATTTTTTTTTTGGTTTTTGGGCCACACCCAGTAACGCTCAGGAGTTACTCCTGGCTATGCGCTCAGAAGTTGCTCCTGGCTTGGGGGACCATATGGGGAACCGGAATTTAGAGCCGCGGTCCGTCTAGGTTAGCGAAAGCAAGGCAGGCACCTTACCTCCAGCGCCACGGCCCAGCCCCCTGTTTTTAACTTTCATATCACTTATTATATCCTGTACTTTTATTTTATTTGTTCTCTACCATTCATACTTCAGGCCACTATTATCTCAGCCTGAATTACAACCTTGTAACTGCTCTGGATAGAAGTTGTATTTCTCTCAGTCTGTCTTCATGATGAAGCTAGTAAAAACCTAAGCTAGAAAATCTAGCTACAAAAATTCCCTGACTGTAACATTCTGGGTGGATAAACGCTTTGTTTTGTATTCTCATCGCCTTTGGGTAAAAATGCTAACTTTTTGGCATAATTTGCAGGGTTCTTCACAATACAGTCTTGAATCACTTCTC
This sequence comes from Crocidura indochinensis, assembly GCA_004027635.1. Lineage (NCBI taxonomy): Eukaryota > Metazoa > Chordata > Mammalia > Eulipotyphla > Soricidae > Crocidura > Crocidura indochinensis. The sequence goes on from PVKC010025206.1 coordinate 4,146, forward strand.
CAAAAATTTGTTCCTTTTTTCCATCTTGTCTTGTCTTAAGGCTAACTACTTTACAGTGCAGACAAAGTCATAGTTTAGTTTCTGGAATACAACACCATTTTCATGCCCCTTTTCTTTTTATCTTCTGTGTATGGTTGAGTGTTTACTATATTAATAGGCACCCTATATTTCAAAGAGCTTTTCCTGATACCTCCTTAGACACTGACTTTTTTCTCATATTTCTGTGCTCACCTCATATTTCTATTAGAGCATTTATCAAGCCATATTGCTATTTTTCTCTATCCTTATAAGCACAATGAAGTTTAAAGCTCTTTAGTAACTTAAAATATCTCAGGATAAAATAGAATTCCTTACTCTAGTTTCCATGGCTATTATCTGACCTCTCTCTATTCTTCTACCTCTTTTTAGCCCCAGTGTTTACTCAAGTAATGCTACTCTCTGATCATCAGCAATGCTGTGTCTTTCAGTCTTGCCTGCAATTCCTGGTCTTTTCATAGCTGGCTTCTTCCTGGCAGCATTACAAAATTTCAATATTATATCAGCAGACATCTGACCACCCAACTTACTACAACTCCTTGGCAATCTGTCACTACATTTCAGTTCTCTTCATTCACTGATTTCAGGAAGGTATTTTCTAACTTACTACATTACTTAATTCTTGTGAGACCTGATGTAATTTCCCTGGAAGCATAGATCTTGTTTGCTTTTTTTTCTTTACATATCCTTAATGCAAACAAAAATACAATAGAAGAATTAATCAAAAATTTTATTCCCCCATAATATTAGAGACTTCTTGATAACAGACTTTTATTAATCTATTTTTGTGGAATCATCTTAGACATATCAAAATTCTTTTTGGATCCAAGAAAATGTGCAAAGATACAACATATAATAAATAGTCGAATGTCAAAAGTTCATAGTTTAAGTCGGCAGCCATAACCATGCCCACAAACATAGTTGCCACATTTGAACCAGGACAGCTCCATAGATTCAATCTTTTCACAAGCAAGATGTAAACTGAGCCATGCAAGATTATGGCTACACTTGCCCGTGCAACAGAAAGCTTATCATCTTGGGATCACTACAGAACTTCTTCCAGTAGAGATGGCAGTGCACACAATTTAACACACCAATTTGACAGAATGAAGAGCTAACAACAAGGACTTACTAAGCCTTCTGACATTGTATTAATAACTTTATTGGAGATACAATAATTTTCACAAATGTGCTTGCTACTGTAATTTTTTTTCTTTCTTTTTTGAACATTCTTCTCTGATTTTATTTATATTTTCTTTTTTTCAATAACTTCTTTCACTTATTGGAAACATTTATTATGATTAGCTATGTCAACTATGTGATGCACTTTATATAAATTCTAAAAATCTTTTCTAAAAAAAATCACATTCTACCACTATTTAAATGAAATCTATTTTAGTTACTCATCCATCTAGAATCATACTTTAATTTGGCAGATAATGTAAAATAATGAAAAAAAAAGCACTCATGCTTCTACTAATAAAAATTAACCAACATTATGACTTAATGGTAGAGTATATGCCTTATAGGTGTGAATTCCTGAGCTTGATTCCTAGAACTAAAAATAAACAAACAAAACAAGCACAACAAGATAGAAGTGATTAGTTATCTCTTCTCTCAAATACTGCCCACACCTTTGTTGATGTCTACTTATTTCCTCTGTTTCTCATTTACCAAGAAAAGTATTTTCCTCTGTTCCACTGATTTCTATGGCATATCTATAAATAATATTTAGTGATTTGATGGGAAATAATAATTCAGAAAAATCAATATTTTGTGAGTATTGATCTTTGGACATACATATGGAACTTTCAGCACCCCCAAGAGTGATTCCTAAAAACAATGTCAGGAGTAAGCTTTGAACACTGCCCAATGCAATCAATTCCAAAAGAAAGAAACATTCATTCATTCCCCTCAGTGGGTTTGTTGACTTTATTTGAGCATAGAAAATTTATCTCCTCATTTAATTGACTTTTATCTACAATATTTAATTCATTACTTTTTGGCTAAAGATGCAGAGCAATTGACTTATTGAATAAGCTAAAACCTTTAAAAACCCTTTTCAAAAGTTTTTTTTGAGTTTTTTAGTAGTGTTTTATAAATTTTATTATTTAAACCATTTTATTAAATCATTGATTTACAAAGGTGCTCAGTTTTTTATATTTAAAGAGAATGCATCTCATAACTGACATAAATCATAATATATTTATTTCAAGATGTGGGAAAGCAAAGCTATTGAGAAAAAACAGAAAGAAAATAGAAAGAAAAACTAAAAAATAAAATGGAGGAGATAGAAAAGAAGAAAAAAAGTGAAATCGAGAAGTGAATATACTTGTGGAAATTATTATATCTCCAATAAAATCATTAATACCATAAAATAAGTTTTAGTAAGCTCTCTCTCTTGTTTTAAAGATAAGAGATAAAAAAACAATAACAAGGTTATGTATGGCAGTTGTGTGCATAGGCACAGCAAAATTTGGAGAAAATAGAAAGAAAAAGACCTTTGGCCTAAAATCAGGGAAACCTTACTTATGAAGTATCCTAGCATACGACCAACTAAAGGATCCAGACATGCTAAGTTGTCTGGCCCCAAAGTCTTTCTCAGTGGTTACAGTAAAAGCTCTTCACAATTACTGTTGTTGCTGTCGGGTTTCTGTAGAAATCTTGGTATCTGTACAGATTCTATGTGTAAGTCAAAATGATGCGGAGTGTCTTCTGGATTCATCTCACCATTGGGAGGTAATGCATAGAATCTTGGTCTGAAAGCAGGTGTTGCTCTTACCAAGTCGTCAGGGTGTCATATGAAGCCACTCTGGAGTAAGTTGATGTCAGGGCAGCAGTAGGGTTTTCCATGAAAGACTTATTCCTGGTACTTATTCTACTGTTGTAGAAAACCATCTTGTTTTCATAGATGGGATCCAAGGTTCAGGGGTGAATGGCTAATGTCTGATCTTCTGAAGCCTATGAACACTATGACAAAGTGTTCATGGTGTAGGGCCCCACTGCAATATAAGATTTGTGTGTTTCTATCTCTATTTGATAAGAACTTGTTTGCATACATAAGATTTCCCCCATTTTAATGTGCCTAAGCCAAAAGGAAAAATGCTACATGGTACTACTCTGCATACGGGAGTAAAAATAGCAAGGTAAACAATCCCTATAACCTGATTCTAACATAAACTCAGAACACTAGAGAAACTTATCTACTATAACTCCCTACTAAATAGATCCCCCAAATGGAGGAAATTGCTCATAGACAATTAGACAATCGCCCATAGACAAGATAGACAGTAGGAGTTATACATATTAAGGAAATATATCTATAAAAATATTCAAAGGAGATATGCATGTCCCTTTAACTACTTTTTTTTTGTTTTGGGGGCCACACCCGGTGATTCTCAGGGGTTACTCCTGGCTATGCACTCAGAAATCGCTCCAGGATTAAGGTACCATGTGGGACATTGGGGGATCGAACCGCAGTTCTTCCCAGTCTAGAACCGGCAAAGCAGACACCTTACTGTTCCACACCACCACTCTGGCTCCTCTTTAAGTCTTTTGAAATAGTCTGGTGGGGTATAAAATCTGGAGCACAGTTTTAGCCTGTGATTTGTTCTTGTGAAGTCTGAAAAATGGCTCCTAACAGTCACATCTCAGGAAACGTCCTTGAGCTGAGAGCTTCTCAGAAAAGGTATCTGGTAGAGAGCAGCAATCCACAGCGAAGGGTAATGTGGGAAAAGGGGCCACCTAGAGCATAGCAGCAGCAGCAGCAGCTGTGGCAGCTTATTTTTGGGCTGAGAATCTTTTCACTTTGGGAGCTGATTGGCAGCTGGCTGGGGTTAGGAGAATATTCTGAATCCTGAGGAGTAAAGAACTGAGGATAAAAAGTGTTAAATGGGAGAAATAACTGATTGGGGGTGAGAAAGTGAAGGATTAGAAAAAAACTTGAAGTCGTTAAGTGAAGGGGAGAAGGGTTATATATAACAGGGAAAGGGCAATATACAACATGGACAGACATTATGTATATTACAGACAGACATTAGACATACATTGAGGTGGCCAACCACATACAGTTATGTACACATATAGACAGACACTGAGGATCGATCCATGGGTTACAGTCGAAATGCTGACCCAGGAGAAATGGGACAGAATGCTTAAAAATATAAAGCCAGCAAGTCAGATGGAAAGGTTTTCCATTTTCTAGGCCAATTGTAATTGGTGAAGGTAAACTTTACTGAAGAAAGGATTTGTCTGTTAGATTGTGTATAGTACATTACTAAAAAAATCACAACATTTAAGACTATAAAACTAAGTGATTATGGTTATGAGCACTGTACGTGGGGTCTACACCATGAAATATTGTCTAGTGGATCTTGAGCATTCAGGTTCCTTTCCTAAAAGCAATAAGAAAATCATGAGAATTATGGTATAATGGTAAACTACCTATAATTTAAAATAGATTGCAATAACATATTCAATGAATGAGCTCTTTAACAGGAATTCATGGCATGCAGTTGCATGCTCCATTGCTATATGTGGACATAAATATTAAATTATATTAGTAGGCATAATAAAGTAGAAAATGAATAGATTAGAATTTTTGTCATGATTTTATCATAATGAGCCCTTCTGAGACTAATATAGTATTGCATTGCAATGTAGAACTGGGTGATCAACCTACATCTCCAAGCACCACTGTGGACAAAAAGATCAAGGAGTTATTATAGACATAGTAAAATTAAGACATTAAAACTACTTAAAGTGAGCACTATAATGGGAGTTCATGGCTTTGAAATGCATTCTTTATCATTTCTGTGGATAAAAGCATTAGAACATATGTTTTTTTTTTGTTTGTTTGTTTTTTGGTTTTTGGGCCACACCCAGTGACGCTCAGGGGTTACTCCTGGCTATGTGCTCAGAAGTCGCCCCTGGCTGGCCTGGGGGGCCATATGGGGCACGGGGGGATCGAACCGTGGTCCGTCCAATGCTAGCGCCGTAAGGCAGGCACCTTACCTTCAGCGCCACCGCCCGGCCCCCAGAACATATGTTTTGTTTTTGGTTTTTAAGAGGGCCACACCTGGTGAGGCTCAAGGGTTACTCCTGGCTATGTGCTGAGAAATTGCTCCCTGCATGGGGGACCATATAAGATGCCTGGGCATCAAACCACAGTCTGTCCTAGGTCAGCCACATGCAAGGCAAATGCCCTACTTCTGCGCCACTGCTCCAGCTCCTGCTATTATAGACATCTATAAAGAGAAGTTGATTGGACACCTGCTCAATCTGAACAATTGTGTCTGTTCTTGATGGGAGAATTTAATCCATTGACATTTAAAGAAACTATTAACAGAAATGGCTGTTGTGCCATTATATTTGTAGGGTTGTTGTTGTTGTTACAATTGGGGATTTGTTAGTGCTCTTTGAGTAGCTCTTTTAGGAACAGCTTCATTAGTGCAAATATTTTGAGTTCTTTTGTCCGGGAATGTTTTTAATCCTCCCTCCTACATAAACGAGTTTCACTGGGTAGTGGGCTCTAGGTTGAAAGTTTCTTTCCTTCAGAAGTTTAAATATGACATTCCACTCTCTTCTTGCCTGGATTGTTTCAAATGGAAGATCTGGTTTGATTCTTATGTTGTTTTCTTTAAAGTTGAGTTTTTTTTTCTCTCTTACTGTTTTAAAGAGTAGATCTCTCTGGTTTTTTTGTTTTGTTTTGTTTTTTTTTGGATTACTAAATGTCTTGGTGTTTTTTTGTTATGATCTATTTTGTCTGACATTCTTTTTGCCTCTTGGATTTGTAGAGAGACCTTTTTCCCAAGGATGGGAATGTTCTCTGCTATTATCTCCCTCACTACTTGTTCTTCCCCTTTCCCATTTTCTTTCCCTTCTAGAATTCCTATAATTTGGAGATTATTTCTCTTGTCTTTCTTCAGGAAGTTTACCTTACGTTTTCTTCCAGGATTTTGTCTCTCCTTTCTTTTATGACAACTTTATCACTGCTGGCTTGTAATTTGTCTTCAAGTTCATCTATGAAATTCTTCACCTGTGTGATTCAACTATTATGGCTTGCTAACATGTTTTTAGTTCCTTCATTTCCATTTGTATGAATTCCCTCATCTTCTGAAAGAGTTCTTTAAGTTGGTTATGTTCATTTATAGATTTTGTAATTTTGCAGGCTAGTGACTCCTTAATTTCCATTGCTAACCCTTTAAGTGTTGATTTTAAGTCCTTATCCATAAGGTTCAGGCTTTTGGGTGGACTTGGAAATTTGCCAGGATGTTTCTTCATATCTCTCACAGTATATGTATTCTTTAGCTTCCTCATTGATCTTTGGATTGATTTGGATTTGGAGTGCTGGAGTTTCAGGGTGTTGAAAGAAGTGCTAGATCCAATCTGTTAGGAAGTCTATGTTATATGATATATATATATATAGATTGAAATGATTTCAATAGGAAGTCTATATTATATGATATATATATATATATATACTGAAATGACTTCAATAGTGCATCTGCACAGCTTGGAAAAAAGAGGACTGATGAAAAGGAAGGGGTTTTCAATAATGGCACTGAACTCAGAAGGAGACTGAGGAGAAGCTGGAAAGGAGGACCCGTTTGAGCTTGGATATCTTGATTTCATTGCTGTAGACATTATCTTGGATATTTAATTTAGTTCTTCTTAACACCACTAGCGAACCTAAGACCCTTAGTCCCTGTCCACCATAATTTTCTATATTTCTTTCTCCTCCTCCTCCTCTCAATTTCTTTCCAAATGTTTGTTAAGGATGTAGGATTGAAGTAACTATGGGATCCAGGGACATTGGTGGAGGGATATTGATTCTGGTGATAGAATCGGAGTTAGAAAGTTGCAAATCTGAAATTCAGTTATGGAAATATTTAGTAAATAACAGTGCCTAATACCATTGAATTCTCAAATGGAAATCAAATGTTACAGAAAAAAAAAGAATTTCAACAGCTACACACTCATTATTTTGTTCTTGTCTTCTTGGAAGTTTGACCAAAAACATTTATTTTTTTATGTTTCATCTTAATTTATTTGGTCCATTAATTTTATCCTGTCAAGATATTTTAAAATCTTGGCTCTGGTATGATATATAATCTCCTTGCCAACTTCATGTCAAATGCAACTTACTTAAGTATGTTTCTTCATCTTCACATAAGCCACCAAAATGGTTAAAGGATATGTGGTTTGATAGAGGATTCCAAAAGCTAAAATGAATATAAAAATCACCAAATGAGACATCTGTGGACAAATAGCTTTAGATTGATAGTGATTATCTCATATATATGCACATATCTCCACTTTCTCTTGGCAATTCCTTCACTACTTATTTTGACTTCTAGGTTGTTTTGGGAAGACAATAAGTATTAATGCCATCAAAATATTTAAAATAGAAGGCCCACAACAAGAATATGGAAAATAGTATGTTGAAGATAGACTAAGAAATATTATATATTTACACATAAATATGCATATGAATTATTTAAGAAATACTTTCAGGGTCTTGCAGAATTAAGCTGGCACTTGTATGACTTTGGAAGTTGCTTTGCTATCAATCTGCAAAAAGTCATTCTTAATTAACACTGTTCCCATCCATAGTTCTATAAAACAATAAGCTTTTAACTGCTTATTTATTTAGGGAGGGGGAACACACACACCCAGTGGTGCTCAGGGTATTCTCCTGGCTCCACACTATGGGATCTTGACTGGCAAGGCCTGAGGGACCATATGTGATTCTAGGAATTGAAAAACCACTTACTTATTTAAACCATTGTTTTAATCCCAAGATGTATCATAAACATACAAATACACATGTATGAATACACACATACTAATATATATTTTGTTTCCCATATATAGAAAAATCTGGATTAAAATTAAAATACTAATAGTATTATTTTATGTGTACAATATCAAATTTTTAACATCTGATTTTCATATACCTTCTCAGTAATCACTATACACTATTTTATTATACAAATCTAAAATGCTTGCTGTCATTTTGGTTAATTCTTTTAAAATATTTAAATTTTTTTTGATTGAAATCATTGTGATTTATAGAGTTCTACATAGTTGGGTTTCAGACATACAATGTTTCAGAGCCATTCCCACCATCAGTGTTCACCTCTTTCCATCAATGATCCCAGAGTGTATCCCATGCCACCATCTCCTGTCCTACAGCCTGCCAGCAGGCCCATTTTAAGTTTTGATTGTTAAAGTATGATGAGTTTCATGGTTTTATTGTAGTTGACTCTGTATTGAATACTTAGTTTATTGAATATTGTATTGTCCTTTCTTAACACCACCAATACACCTAAGGCCACTTAACCCCTGTCTCCCATCCTTTTATATTTGTTTTTCTTTTACTCAATTTATTTCCTTCTCCTCACTATATTCTGGGGCCTAGACTGTTCTCAACAATTCTCAGTTAAACCATGACATTTATTCATACAGTTACTCTAATGCCACATATAAGTTATATCATTCTATATTTATCCTTCTTCTGGCTTACTTCATTAACACCATATCTTCCAGTTCCATCCATGTTGCAGCAAATTTCATGATTGCATAATTTATTAAAATTATGTAGTCTTCCATTGTATATATGAACCATGTTGTTGACATCTTGGTTGATTCCAAGTCTTAGCTATTGTGCCAAGTGCTCCAATAAATAGCAGTGTGCATACATCCTTGGTGGATCAGTGCTTTTCTACCCAAAAGCAGGATTTATGGGTCAGATGGCAAATAGATTCTTAGTTTAATGAAAATACTCTATACAGTTTTCTATAAAAGTTGGACTACATAGCATTTCCACCACCAGTGGATTAGAGCTCCTTTCTCACATTTGTTTAATTCTTTTTGTCTTTTCTCTTACAAACATCAAGTAGTATTTTAATTTCATTTAATATTATTTTTTTACTCCTAGATATGTTCTCAGAAATCCCTCCTGGCTTGGGGACCATATGAGACAATGGGGAATAAAACCACACTCCTTCCTAGGTTAGCACGTGGAAGGCAAGCTCCCTACCACTTACACCACATTTCAGCCCCCATTTTTCTAATTTTTATAATTATTTGTGGTTTAATAAATATCCTCCGTAAAAATATCTTGATACATAAGACTTTATGCCTTGAACCAGTCTCTTAAATCAAAACTAAAAGTAATTTCCCATTGTCTCTTAGATTCTACGTTTCAATAATATACTTAAATACCAAAAAGATTATTCTCTTCTTTATATCCACTTCATTTGCTTCTTCTCACTCATCCTTCTAAAATTACTTGAGCACCTTATCAAGGAAATCTTCCAGCACTCTCACAACATTGTTTTAAAATTTAATTTATTGTTTCAAAGAGTATGTATCACATAGTTGACATAGTTTCTCATTATAAATTTTCACATAGTTGACATAGTTTCTCATCATAAATTTGTTCCCACATAAATTACATAAAGTTGATTTAAAAAAAAAAGAATAGAAATAGAGAAAAAATAAGAAAAAGATGGGTGGGATAAAAATAAGTATAGTGACAAGCAAATTTGTGAAAATTATTGTATCTCCAATGAGGTCATTAAGTCATTGTCAGAGGTTTAGTAAGATTTTGCTGTTAGCTGACCATTCTGTTACTTCATTTGTTTCTGAACATTAAGTGACTTTAGCTACACATTGGCTTCAAAACTGGTGTGGCCCACTGGGGATGACAGTATTAAAAAAATTAAGTTGTCATGCAGCTGCAAATGCTGCTATGCATTCAAACCACTATTACTGGTACTGTGGCATTTATAGGTGGGATTGCCACTGCCACAGTATGAAACGGTGGGAAACGGTGCTTACACTCACTTCAAAATAGTCCTGGTTATGTCATCCCAAATACTGGTATAACTGGAGTTTGGTCAGATTAATATCTCAGCAGAGAGTCATAGAGGAGTGGAAAAGCAGGGTCATAGGCAAAGTGGCGCACCTCCACAATTTTTAATTGTGTTTGTTCATAAGTTAATTTTATTGAACTATTAAGTCTTATTAGAAGGAACTGCATTTTCTATCTCTATTAGAGTAAATAGTAATAGTTATTTAGGTTTATATTACTTATACAATTTAATATGAATTAACTTAATAGATTCCATAAGTTAATTAAAATAGTTTTCACCTGTGAGTATTATAAAATGTTTTATTGAGAGGCCAGATTGATAATACAACAGGTAAAATACTTGCCTTGTATGTAACAGATCCAGTTTTGATTCCCAGAATCACATATGATCCCCTGAGCCTCACCAGGAGTGATCCATGAGTGTAGAGAGAAAAATAACTTCTGGGCACTGCTGATATATGACCCCTTTCCCAAACATTTTTTATTAAAAGAAAGGATAGATTTATAAACCTTAAATAAGGGTAAAATATTATTGATATTTATTATTAAAAATAAAAAATAAATTAAAATATTATTGATATTATTGATTTTCAGGATTTAAGATTTAGGATTTCTCTGCACAATTTAGAAGTAAAATGTAATTATTTATTTTATAGTAAGGTCATTATTTAGTACTATGTGTTCATGAGACAAACTATAATATTTTATGTCAGCGGAAGAATATGCTACTTTTAAGCTATACTACCCTGTTAGAACTTGATCACAAAACCTCTCTAATCCAGAGGGAATTAAGGACTACATCATAGATCAACTAAAACACATTTAAGTGTCTACTATATAAAATTACTGTTTTCTTTAAAAGTTTTAAAAGTGAAGAGACATTATTCTTATAAAATAGAGAAATAGATTTGTATTAATAAATATTCTGTCTTATTCCTCTACGTTAACAGCATGCAGCAAAATCAAATGCTATTTTTTCATTGATTTTGGGCTACCTGCTGAATTGGAAATGAAAAACACATTGATTAGACATAGTGCAATCAATTGGACCTTTTAATGATTTGCATGTTTGTTTCCTACTAACTTTTAAGCAGGTTGTATTCTGATCAAATATTGTACTTTAAAAATCAAGACAAATTTCATCCATAGAAGATGTGTTTCAATAAGCACATGTATTCAGTAAAGTGTTTAGGTTTTGGGTGGCATTAGAATATATCTTGAGCAATTCATAAAACCAATTCAATGTTTTGAATCTTAGTTCATATTTTTTGTATCCTCGGATAAAACTTTATATTCATATATATAAAGGTTTCACTGCTGTGGCATACAAAGTCTAAGCTTCAGTGACAAGTACTAGAGCTATTAAGGAAAGCATGCCAACCCCTCCACTATCTCTGAAAATATTATAGCCTCCATCTTGTTTTGTGGAAATAGTATTAATTGTGAAGATATGGGAATTATGAGCATCTGTATTTAATAATATTAAATGAAATTAAAATACTTGATATTTGTAAAAATAGCATATATAGTTTATAAAACAGTGCTTGACATATTGTGTTTGAAATAGATGTGTCTAGCTTACGTAAAATAACAAAAAACACTCCATAAACTAATCATGAGAGTTTCATATACCCCTTATCTATATTCCTCCAGTGAAGAATAACAAATAAAAATGACATAACATACAATTCAGTCATAGAGCTTATATAATTTTCACCAGGTATCTGTTCACTTTTTCTGTTTGTACTTCCTAAGTACTTCCATAGGACATGTTTATATTTCAATAGTCATAGCAATCAAGAAATAGATTGTTCCCACAACAGACTCCATTTCTCTTCATGCCTAATCTTTGGAAATAATAATAATAATAATAATAATAATAATCACTATTATTATTATTTGGTTTTTGGACCACATCCAGTGACGCTCAGGGGTTACTCCTGGCTATGCGCTCAGAAATTAGTCCTGGCTTGGTGGACCATATGGGACTCTGGGGGATAGAACCGCGGTCCGACCTAGGCTAGCACAGGCACCTTACCTCTAGTGCCACCGCGTCGGCCCCATATTTTTTATTATTTTATAATTTATTATTATTATTATTATTATTATTATAAGAAACAATCTGCCTCTGACATGTATTCATATATTGCAAGATGGTGATATAAATCTGCTTATATGGTAAATTGGTATGTGTTGAGTCTTATTTCCAATGTATATGTGTATGGTAGTTAAGTTCCTTACACAGACAAGCAATTCCTGAACATTGAATGAGACTTAAACTTGATTTTGACAGTAACAAACCTAGAGACAATACCAGAATCCATTAATTAAGTGTTCATTTGTATATAACTCCTGCTTTTCCACCCTATCCTCTACAAACACTTCAGATACCAATAACAAATTTATATTAATCCCTCTTCTTCTGATTTACTGACTTTACAAAGGAGTTTCCAGGGCTAGCTCCTTCAGATTTCACACCATGGTCACAATTTCAGATTGTAATCTATACTTCTGACTACTGGCTATAAAT
>PVKC010025207.1:0-16578 GCA_004027635.1 Crocidura indochinensis
AAAAAAAAAAAAGGATAAAACACCCTGAGAACGATAAATCTATTCTTCCTGCTTCCTCAAGCACTATTGAGGGGGGAAACCATTTATTTTCAAAAATCCCCTTCAGCCCCAATATGGTATATAAGAAATTATTACAAGCAATCAGCTGTAGAGGGGTGTTCTTCTGGGTTAAATCTCCATCTCAGCGACAGAGTACTTACCTTACAAGTATAAGACCCTTAAATTTGACTTCTGACACAGCAAAAAAATAAGAAAATTTCCACTCCCCACAAAAGAGATAATCACACATTAGAAATACAAAAGCTCTTTAAGTCAGTAATTTGATTTTCTCTCACCTAAAAAGCAAATTTTTATTAAGTGACCAATGTGGAGATTAGGAAAATATCAATCAAAACTACAATGCGATATCACCTCCATCTGTGAGAGTGACCTATATAAAAAAATATCAATGGGTTAGGGAAATAGTTCACAAGGCAAGAGTGCACTTCTTCTACGTGGACCCCGAATTTCTTTTTTTCTTTTTTATTAAATTAATATCTTTATTTAAACACCTTGATTACAAACATGATTATGGTTGGGTTTCTGTCATGTAAAGAACACCCCCTTCACCAGTACAACATATTTCTATGCCTTCCCTCAAATTGAGAAAGGAAAAAAGTGGATGGGACCCAGAGGCCAAGTGGTTTCAGGAATGCTGAATGGAAAAATTAGAAAAAGTAAGATCTAATACCCAAATCAAAGTAACTTACAATAGAATCAAGAGACCCAAACTGTAATAAACTAAACACAAAATGGACCTGTTACACTTGTAGCCCAGTGGGGCTAATGGTGGATGTATGAGATGCATGATGTAGATAGTTCAACACTGGTGGTAGAAATAGCCCTAACTCATTGTCACTATATGCCTGAAATACAACTGTGAAAGACTTGTAATTCACAATGGTCTTAATAAAAATTTAAAAATAAAAAGTAGCTCATATTTTCAATAGAATACTGCTCTGCTTTTTTATATAAAAAAATGGAGCAAGAAAAATAGTATAGCAGTCAGAGTGCTTGCCTTGAACGATATGAGTTTGATCCAGCACTTCATATGGTCCCCTGAGCCTGATCAGGAGGGATCTCTGAGTGCAGAGCCAAGTGTAAGCCCTGTGCACAGGCAGGTATAGTCCAAAAATAAACAAAAATTTATTAAATATTTGCCTTTTAACAAGGTGGATACAATTTGAGGTGATTATTCTAGGAAATAAGTCAGAAATTAAATTTTAAAAATCAGATTATTTTACTATAGTTTGTGATATAAATGGACCAATAAAATGAACTAACAAAATGCAACAAAAATAACTCAGAGAAAAATGTGATGTCTATTGGAGAGGAAGGGGAAGTGGTAGGGTGTAGATGGAAATTGTGAGAGGAGTCAATTTATTCTATCAAGCATTCGTATTCAGCAGCTCTCATCTGCCTTTCATTTTTCAGTTGTCATTCTGCTTTGAGTGGTGGAAGTACTATGATGTACTAATAAATTGTGGTGTGAAGATGTGCTGAAGATATACATGGTAAGTTTTTAAAAACTGAATTCACTTTTACAAGAAGCAATAGGAAATTTAAAAATGTATATATTAATGTTAAAATGCTCTGCAAAATTTAATAAGAAAAGAAAAATGATAAAAGCACACTAAACATTTAAAACCCTGACAAAATAAAATTAGAAAATCCTATGTGAAGATCATTTGTTGTGTTTTGTTGCAATAAAAGAGCACCTGTATCACTTGGAAGATCCTATTTTCACTCCCCATGAATAAGGATGGAAAACCCAAAAGTGGATAGGTGAGAGGTGCTGAAAATTAAGGTTTGAAAAAAGAAAATGTAGAACCCAAGAACATCTTACAAGGAGAAGTCAAAGAAATTTGATAACAACTGTCTCTATAGTGTATACTGTGAAGTTTGCAGGTAAACACTATGGCTCATTGTATCATCGACCCAGAACTTTCTGCTGGGTTTTCTTGCCTCAGCACTTTTCCCTACTGTTCTGGATCCTGAAATCATTTAAGCTTAAGTGTACTTTTTATGTACACAGAAAAGTCACTACACTTTTGACTTTTACCAGGTTATCAAGCAAAATATTACCAAATCCTGACTCAATTTTTTATTTACTTATGGGTATAGAGAAAACACAATAGATGTCTGCAGCCAGCCAGCTTCATAGAGTCACTCTGTTTTTGAAAGAGATGTAAACTAAGCCATGAAAAATTATGGGTATACTGGTCATGAAGTTGAAAGCTGGTAATCTCAAGAGAAGAGGATGGGCCACCCATCACCCACAATCACCACTTTGCCGATGGCCCTGCTTCACCACTCCTCTACAATTCTCTGAAGAGACACCAATCTGTCCAAAATTCTAGATAATATGATATTTGGGATGCTATCATCAGATTTTTTTTGGAGTGAGTGCAAGCATCCTCCCCCACCTTCTCATAATTCCAGAAGTCCTAACATCCCAAAAATATCCCACAAAAGCAGCAGTGTCAGCAATAGCATTTGGAATTCCTGGACCACATGTCCACATTAACATTAGTGTGACAACTCCATTTTTATTTAATACTGTTATTCCAGAGGAACACAAATTAGATGCCAATGTTTCTCTGAGGCGACATAATGTTCAGAAATAAATGAAGTAACAGAATGGTCAACTAACAACAAAGCTTGCTAAACCTTTTGAGAATGACTTAATGACCTCATTGGAGAAAATAATTTTCACAAATTTTCTTGTTACTGTACTCTTTTTTCTCTCTCTCTTTTATTCTTTTTTCTTTTTAATAATTCATGTATTATAATCAGCTATGTCAACTATGGGATATGTGTTCTTTAAATAAAATAAAAAAGTTTGATTGATTCCTGCCATCAGAATTTTTCCAGACAAGAATATGCCTCCTCCTTTTGAAAACAGAAAGTATTTTCTAAATGGCTATTTCAATCTCTCCTTAAGAAAAAGATAATTAACCCCTCCCTATTCACACCTACCTCTAGGTTTAGTGAATTCAATAAATACTGTTACCCCAAATGATACGACATCTTTTCTTTCTCACAAGCAAGAGGGAAAGAAATGCCACCATATTTTATATAAAGTTATCTTGGTCATTGACACAAATGTGTCACCATGGTCTGAATTGCATCACTGTTGCCAAGGTTACTGAACACTGCTTGAACCACTCAGCAGTAGCTTTACTTGAGTTTTCCAAAGTAACATGAGCCACAGGTGAATTCATAGCCCACTCACACCACCGCAAACTGCTCTGAAATTCTCTCCACTCACTTTTTGCATGGTGTGGATCAGTCAAGTAGACAATGAAGCTTGGCAGATCACAGAGCTACAACGAGTTAGGGAGCTCAATCCGAAAGCTTTCATGAATTATGAAGAAGCAACGGAAAACAGGTTCTCTCCTTTTTCTCCTTCCAGAGATGCCTCCAAGGTATATTTTCTTCTTGCAAAACCCTCAGGAAATTACTGTGCATACACAGCATACATAGCTACCCTTAATTCAATTGTGTCTTAGTGAAAAATTCGGCTTCTGTGGATTTACACTAAGTCATCATATCACTTGCCTTCCCTGTTGAAGATGCCAGGGTGTCTGATGTTCACATTCATCCACATTACACACAATTATATGAAACAACCCCAACTTGTGTGTTTAAGTCTGTATCTTTTTGAAGTAAGTTTAGTGAATTCAATAAATACTGTTACCCTAAATGATACGACATCTAATAAGGACTTGAGCCTATGTTTTCTTGAGTGGAACTACGAAACTGACGTGGAAGTCAGTCATATGATGGGGAATCATATGTCAATCTCATTTACACTCTCGTTTACACTTTGGGAACATAGCTTAATATGTGTGATTCAGTGTCTTTATTTATACAATGAGGGTTGAGAGTATCATTTATTTTAACAGGCTGTATAGATAGTAGTAGTTTTAATATGTAAAACTCTTACAATAGTACACAGACATTAAGTGGTCATTAGGTAACATCTATTCTTATTATCATTGATATTCTAAGTTTTGTTCTTATTGCAATTTTTGTCAATCTTTGATGTTTCCACAACCACCATCCCCCCAAAAACTGCTGATTCTCCTGCTTTTGTTTCATGGCTTTTCTGCTTCACTTGCCTTCTCATGAGCATTCCCTTTTAAAGAGAATAAGTACAGTCATTTGTGGAGCCAACCCCATTTAATTACAATAGAGCAATCTTAAAGTAAATAGCTGTGAAACTTTTAAGTACACACTGTCAGGCTCCTTACTTTAACTTATCACAGTTAACAGCGCTTTGACTTTTATAATTATCTAAGACTTTGCTTTTTTCTTCTTTTATTTTATTGAAGTGGCATTGGCTTTCAAGACTACAAATGTTTATATGCTTTAAGGGTATAGTGCTCACCTTGCCCACAACCAAAGTGACTATATTCCTCTTTCACAGATTAATGAACTTAGTCTATCCTCTCTGCTCACTCCCATCTCCTTTGAAAGTCTCAGTCCTGGGGCCGGAAAGGTGGAGCTAGAGGTAAGGTGTCTGCCTTGCCAGCGCTAGCCTAGGAGGAACCACGGTTCGATCCCGTGGCATCCCATATGGTCCCCCCAAGCCAGGAGCGATTTCTGAGCACATAGCCAGGAGTAACCCCTGAGCATCAATGGGTGTGGCCCAAAAACAAAACAAACAAACAAACAAAAGAAACAAAAACAAAAAACAAAAAAAATAAAGTCTCAGTCCTGTTGTCAGAGCTGAAAGATCAGTTTTCATTGGACATTGCCTCTTCCCTTTCTTTGTTTCTATTTTTGGTTTTTCTTTTCTTTCCCTTTCCGTAGCCATTGTTGTAATGACTAAGCATTTCACACTTGATCCTTAAATACGTTTATTTGTGGGACTCTAGAAATTGCCTATGGCCTGGCAGGAGGGATCCCGTGTGGTAGCTTATTATTGCTAAGTGAGAAGACACAAGGCTGGCACAGGGACTGAATTCGCAACCTTGCTCATTCTAGGTATGTCCTCTATTTCTTGAGCTATTTTATTTCCCTGGCCAACCCCAATGATTTTTTAATGTTCTTCTTTTCTCATTTTTAATGTTTTTAGACTCCTACCTTCTCATGCAAATGCTCCAAACAATTGGTAGTTTAGGGAGAGTTTTCATAGTGAAAGCAAGTATATCACAATGTTTATGTTTTATTTTTTCATGAGTTAGCTCTTTCCCTTTGTTTGAAGGGTCACTCTGGTTAGGAATAAAATGATGGAGAATATATTTATCTTACCATTCAGATTGTTTGGAGTAGCAAGAATGTGATGACAACTCTAGGTCAGTCACTTTAAAAACATACCTTTACATAGTCAAAAATTTTCTCTTTTGTAAGAGGGAAGTGAGCTTAGTAAAATGAACAAAGAAGCAGAAAAATGGTGTTATATGTATTATTCTGCAAAAAGAGTGGCAGAACTTTTTCCAAAAAAAAACAAAAAACTAGATTTCTTTTTTTTTTTTTTCTTTTTGGGTCACACCCAGCTATGCTCAGGGGTTACTCCTGGCTCCATGCTCAGAAATTGCTCCTGGCAGGCACGGGGGACCATATGGGGCACCAGGATTCGAACCGATGGCCTTTTGCATGAAAGGCAAACGCCTTACCTCCATGCTATCTCCCGGACCCCAAAACTAGATTTCTTGTACTTGTATATTGTTTCCTCCCAAAAACATCTTATTTCAAGCTTCTGTTTTTTCCCTTTTCTTATTTCTTTTTTCCTTTATTTCTTTCAGTGCTACTTCCTTATTTTCATTCTTTCTTTCTTTCATTCTTTTTCTTCTTACTAAAGCAACATACATAAGTTTCTAATGTGCATCATTTAAAACCAAAGGTATAAGTATTTAAAGGCTTGCAAGGAGGTCTGGGTTTAATTCACAGCACAGTGTAAGCAAGATTTGCGCAGAATATACTGACTCAGAATACATAATGGAGAATTAATATAAGTCAGAATATACTGGAGAATTAATATAACCCCCAAATACACACATAGACACAAGAAATAGATATATATAATAAATTAAAGTCACCACAAAAAATTCAATATTATACTTCAGCATACCTTTTTTTTTTTAGTTTTGTTCAAGATCAGCATCTTTAATTACTAATCAAATGATTTGTGAGAAATAATTTAAGGGGTTTTTTTTAGCTTTAATCTTACCTTTTGTATCTATTTCTGTTAGTTCTTGGAAAGATAAAACAATAATATTTTATTAAGAGTATTTATTTTATCTATTACATGGTAAGAATACTATTATATAGTCTTGGTTACTCTCTTTGATCTTCATCTTCAAACAGAATCATATCTTTCTAGATAATTCAAACAGAATCATAGTTGAATATTATGAAGAAAAATAAATCATATATTTTATATATACATGAGTATTATAGATATTTATGTATTTTTTGTCTCGATTCTATTTTCTTCACTCCCTTAACTTCACCTCTGATGGTTTTGCTTGATACAAAAGCCTACAAGAAATAGTCTTGCCTGGGATAATAGCTCAGGTCAAAATCAGGGCACAGAGAAGATGGAGCCTGATTCTCCCACCCCCAAATGCACCAGCAACATAATATAGCACCATTTCTTCCTGCAAAGGCATACTATAAAAGGGGAAATTTTACGTATAGAAATAAGCTCCTATCTAGTAGATAAAAGAACTCATACTTTTTTACAATACAGGGGCACCTCCCACCTTGAATATATGTCATGTGTACCCAACTTAGACTCCAGATAATTAGACAGCAACCGTCCAATCCCGAACCCTAGTTCCCAGACATAGAACTGATACAGTTCTCCGCAACAGCTCCAGGAACCAAACTCCCACTGGGACATTCTTTTTGTTTTGTTTTGTTTTGTTTTGGGGGGTCACACCCGGCAGTGCTCAGGGGTTATTCCTGACTCTATGCACAGAAATCGCCACTGGCAGGCACAGGGGACCATATGGGATGTCAGGATTCAAACCATCGACCATCTGCATGAAAGGCAAACTCCTTACCTCCATGCTATCTCTTCAGCCTCTTGGACATTCTTAATACTGCTCTGACATCAAACATGCGCCAGGTTTGATATGGTATCCTGACAATGAGGAAATGGCAACAACTTTATATAAGAGCAGGTTGTCTTACCTCACCATCTAACGATAGGATGAAGTCAGACGACCTGTCATCCTTTAATCTGTGCCAAGATCACTATCTACAGAAGACTAACTCTGACAACCATGACTGGGCAAAACTTATCCTGGGACCAATAATAAAAGCTCTAGCCTAGCCCTTGGCCTATGATCCTTATGACAACCAAGATCTCTAATTCCAGAGGTCTGACTGAGACAACTGCAGCTGAACAGATCTTCTGGAAACATACAATACTTGTTTGATTAACCAGGTGTTGGTTATTAAAGAAGTAATAAAGTAAAATAAACCCTCAAATTAAAAAAAAAGAAAGAAATACTATCCTAGGCTTCATCCTAGAATCAATACAAAAACCAAGACCACCAACTACAGAAGACTGATTAAAACAACAGTGATGGAAGAGAACTTCTAGAACCTTAAAGAAAGACTTCATCATAGGCTCGATTCTTTGATCTGTGCAGACACCAAAATCTCTAGATACAGAGGTCTGATTTTATCATCATGATGGAACAAAAGTTTTCCATACACCACAAAAGGCACTTGGGGAAAATAAATAAGTGTATGGAGTCTGTAGTTATTCCCGTGACAGTATACTTCAAGGGCAGAGAAACCCTGTATCTATTAGGCCAAGGGAATTCCCTTTCTAATTTCCCCAATATTTACTGTACCTATGCAAAAAAAAAATAAAAACAAAGCAGCACAAAATAATTGGGAGGTGTTTGTTATTGTTATTGCTGCTGTTGTATTCATTTTTTGCACTTTGTTTTGTTTTTATTTCAGGACCATGGTTATTGTGTGGTGGTTGTCTATATTGCTCTGGTGCGTTTTGAATCTGTTTGATTTTTCTTTTTGTACTGTTGATGTGTTTCTCTTCCTTTTTACCTTTCTTCTCCCAAATTAATATTTATAGCCTCTAGAAGGGCTCCACCCATTTTTTTGCTTGTTTGATGTTTGCCCCCATTTTACTTTATCCTTTACCTCAAACAGAACCACATAACTTGAACCATCTAGTTCTGCCTCTCAAATTGAGGGGGAAACAATGGAAGGTACCAAGACCAAACAGTTGTATGATCACTAAGTAGTAATAAAAATGATCAGAATTAAACACCAAACCCAATCCAATGACAACAGATCTGTACCCAAGCTACAATAAGCCAGGCACAGAAGGGAACACTTATATGAGCAGCCCAGGGGAGTAAGGGAGGGGAATATGGATGCATGCTGGGAACGGGGGTGGAAGGAGGACAACTTTGGTGGTGGGAATTCCCCTGATTCAATGTCTATATATACCTAAAATATTACTGTAAAATATATGTAATCCACTTTGGTTGAAATAAAAATTATTTATTAAAAATAAATCATATTTGACTTCAGGTAAAAAGTTAAACTATTCTCGGGGCCGGGCGGTGGCACTGAAGGTAAGGTGCCTGCCTTACTGCGCTAGCCTTGGACGGACTGCGGTTCGATCCCCCGTGCCCCATATGGTCCCCCAGGCCAGGGGTGACTTCTGAGCGAATAGCCAGGAGTAACCCCTGAACGTCACTGGGTGTGGCCCAAAAACCAAAAAAAAAAAAAAAAAAGTTAAACTATTCTCACCATTTTGTGTGTGATATGAGGAGTCAAAAAATAGAAGAGATACCTACTATATGATTGTAAAAGTTTCCTTTGATAAATCCACTACTTGTGTTATGAAATAAAAAATCTGCATAATAAGTTTTCTATCTCTCCAGATCTTGAAACAATATAGGATATCGTTATAGATATCTTTATAGATATAGAATCTGGCCAGAAACATTGTCAAGTCCCCTGAATCATTGCAAATTTTTGTACTTATATTTCAAAAGAAAACACAATACATTAAGACAAGTTAGGCAAATAGTGAATTGCTCTTACTAAAATGCTCTCTTTACTGACAAAAAATGAAAATTAAATAAAATAAGAGTTTGACTAATATTCTAAGAAATTTCTAACCAAATTTTTGCATTTTGCTATTTTTTTTCAACAATTCTTGGGGCACTTACATTCAAGGATTAGTTTTGACAGGTTCCAACCAAACAAAATTCTTAAAAAATAAACAAAATTTAGCCTAGTCACTGCCTAGGCTTAAACCAAAGGAATTGAGTCAATACTAATGGAGCCAAATACTTGTTTCTTTGAGTCTTTTGTTTACATTTGTATGTCTAATTCATTTTAACTCTCAGATATGTGCCACATACTCTTTCTATCTCTCTACTTATAAAAATAAGATTATACAATCATATTATTGAAAGGAGACTTCAAAGACTTCAGTGTGAGAGCTTGTCTCCCAACAGGTCAAACTTCTAATCAATTAATAACTAGTTTACTGATAATTCGACTGCCCACCTCCTGAAATATCTAACAATTCAAATAATGATAAATTAACAAAAAAAATAGGTCATGCTTTATAAAGTCCATATACTATTTCCACTTCAATTCAGTTAATACCAACAGACATGTACTTTATTTAGTTTATGCAGCTAAAGCATCATGCTAATGAGGACTCATTGTAAAAATCAAACTCCCAAATGTTTCCATTAATAAAGATCTATTATTATCTGGTCACCAATTGCTTTCTTAATCTGGAATTAAAAAATTACAGATGTCTATTCCTTGAAGAAAGGAAGAGAAAGCAAGGTACTCTGGTTCAGTTACACAAAATAATCAGGGCACCAGATCTATAGAAGAAAAGCACAATTCATTTTCCTTTACAATTCAATTAAACTCTTTCCTTCACATACCTGTAAGGAAATAAAATCACTAATTAGGTACTTATGATCCTTGATTGATTGATTGATTGATTGATTTTGAGGGGGCCACACCCGGTGACACTCAGGGGTTACTCCTGACTATGCGCTCAGAAATCGCTCCTTGGCTTGGAGGACCATACAGAATGCAGAGGGTTCGAACCATGGTTCATCCTAGGTCAGCCACATGCAAGGGAAATGCCCTACCGCTGCGCCACTGCTCCTGTCTCAAGAAGTTTGTGATTCTTATTGGATTAAAAATTAAAAAGTATTTGACTTAATGCCACATTTTCATTTAGTGGCAGAAACTTCTTTCAAACCCTTGTAAGGCAATAACTATACAATTGCCTTGTCAAAAGTCTACTCTTCTTGAAATCATATAAGCCAGAAAAAAATTAGCATCCAGAAGGGAAGGAGAAAAGAAATGAAGGGAAGGGCAGAGGATAATTTGACAGTGAGTGCCAGTGGAGAATTAAGTGAGACATACACATATAGAGGCATAAAGCCCTCCCCCCAAATCTTACACTAATATAAACCAATGACAAATCAATAAAATCTGATTTAAAAATAAAATATCATCAATTCTCATTATTTATTTATTCTGTGCTATTGAATACACCAACTCATTAAAATCTACTTGTAACCCCCCAAATCAATACTTACTGCACTGTTGAAGTCATTCCAGACACAATGCAGAGCAGCAAAAAATCTGAGTGATTCAATAGCCTCATTCCTAAGGGAGGATGATCAGAGTGACACTCTAACTCTAGCTCTGCTGCTATGAACTAGTGTCCTGAATTGCCTAGAAAGTTTTTTTTTTGTGGGAGGGGGGTCTTGTTTGTGATTTTGGTGCTTATAATACCTCCCAAATAAAGTAATCTAAGTTCTGTCTAGGGTCCAATAAAGAAAAAGGCTCTGTGTGCCTTCCAGAGGACACATTTAAATAAGCTTCTTTTAGGCATGTGTTCCATTGTAGATGGTCTTGAATTCAATGTAAATCAATCCACAGTACTAAGTAAAGTAAATGTTGTGACCAGAGAGTCACAAGGACCTAGTCTTGCTTTACTCTCCATCAGCACTTATGAGTTCAGTGTACAACAAACACTGACACTGAAAATCACTAGCGTTTACTGTAAATGCTATTGGTCAGAATTCACCTACAAATGATTGTATCCTAGTATATTCTCAAGTAACACATTACAACATACTTGTCTTAAACTCAGCATTCCCCTCCTTCCACTCAACCTAGAGCTTCACTAACTTTGCTCAGCCTGACTCATTTGTACAAGCACTTGTTAAAATGGGGGTCTCCTACTTGATTTAATAAATAGGCTAAAATCCCTATCGTAATCTGAGCTCCTTCTTGGAATTCTGTCTACCCAATTATTTTCATTTCCCCCTTACTCACTGCCTGTTTATCCCACTCATTCTGATGATCTCATTTGATGGATGGAACTGCCTTACTATTCCATTTCCATGAAAAACTTTAATTCTACTCCCACAAAATCCCAAATAAATAATTGATGAGTTGAATGATGCCAACTGAATTTCTGGGGTCATGATAACAAGAATCATAGTTCAGGACAGCAAAAGAGTTTTAAAATGAACAAAATTGCTTTACTCAAGAGATTTTTCAATCACAAAGTAACTAGAGAACTCTCAAGCCTTAATCCTCTTCATCATACTCCCGCAACATGAACCATGTTCTATGTCCATTCTATCTCAGAGCAATATTATGTTATATATATATATAATTTTCTCCTACAGACAAATTTATCTTCTATTATTTTGCCCAAAAGTAATGGTATCAGTCACATAAACTGCGAATTATGTTACTGAAACAAAGTGACCTAAAAAGATCATTTTCTAAATACAAATTAAAGTTTTCTTCTCAGGGCCAGAGCAATAGCACAGCAGGGTGTTTGCCTTGCATGTGGCTGACCTGGGTTCAGTCCCAACATTCCATATGTTCACCCGAGCCAGCCAGGAGAGATTTCTGAGCATGAAGTCAGGAGTAAGCACAGCCAAGTGTGGCCCAAAAAAACAAAAAATTTCCTCTCTTCTAGGCATTCTACTGTCAGTTGTTAGTGAAGAATATGAGAGTTAGTGACCTTACTTAATACCTATTTAGCATCACTGAGCTACTACATAACGAAGGAAAAGCACTAAGAAAGTACAGCCACAAACAATCCAAGGTGCAGAGGGATAGAGAAAATAAATCCCCCCAAAAACCTCAAAATAGTTGTGCAAGTTCTAAAACAAGTTTGTATACATATATATTGTCATCTCATTAAAATTATATTACATAGCATCATAAAATCATAAATAAGTATATACATGAATAAATATATTTATTTTTATAGAATGTCTTGTTATAATCTATACCATCATAAATTATATAATATATGTAATAGTAGAAATAGTTTTACCTGGGGCCCAGGAGATAGCATGGAGGTAAGGCGTTTGCCTTTCATGCAAAAGATCATCGGTTCGAATCCCGGTGCCCCATATGGTCCCCCGTGCCTGCCAGGAGCAATTTCTGAGCACGGAGCCATGAGTAACCCCTGAGCACTACCAGGTGTGACCCAAAAACCAAAAAAAAAAAAAAAAAAGAAATAGTTTTACCTGAATAAAATTTAGTTAAATATAAAAATGAATTTAAAATAACATGGAGGAGACCAGCGCAATAGGGCATATGCCTTGCCAGAGGCTGATTTCCAGCATCCTATATGGTCCTCTAGGCCACCAGGAATGATCCCTGAGTGTAGAGCCAGAAGTTACTCATGAGCACAACTCTGTAACTCAACAAAAATAAATGAGTAAACAAATAAATAAGAAAATAACATGAGGATTTAAAAGACAAATGAATGCATGATACCCATTCAAAAATACAAAATACAGGGCAAGGGAGATAGGAGAGAGTGTCTTGTACGCATACACACACACACACACACACACACACACACACACACACATCCTGTAGATAGCTGGCCTGGGTTTGATCCCCAGCAGTCCGTACAGTTCTAGATTCAGGAGTAAGCTTGGAGCACCATCAGTTGAGGACCTCCTACCAAAAAAATCAAGAAATCAAAATAGGCACAAAATCAAGTTTATATCTAAAAGAACCAATCAAGTCTCCACTATAACCTGAATATATAAATTACTGCCAGACAGACCGGACTCTACTATAGATAATAATAACAATAATAATAATAATAATAACAGTAATAGTAAAACCAATGATAAACTGGACAAAACACTGAGAAATCATATAGGAACCAGGGAATCTGTCTTGCCTGTGACAAACCCAGATCAAATCTCCAGAACCCCATATAGTTCCCTCAGTACCACCAGGGTGATTTCTTAGCATGGAAACGGGAATAATCCCTGAGTACTGCCATGTGGCCTCAGAACAAAATTCCAAATGACAATCTAGGCAAAACACAGCATGCATCAGCCTAAAGCAAAAAGAGTTTACCAAGGCAAAGACAGCTTCCCATTTTCCAATGGTTTTAATGAGGAGTCAGGGAGAATTTAGCACTGTGGGAAGCTGTAGATAGCTCAGTAAAGCCCAAAAATAACTCAACAGTCAGGCCTACTGTCTAGAAAGTGCCAGAATCCAGGTTTAAAGCCAGTACCACACAGCCGAGCTCCACCAGCATCTCCAGGAGAGCAGTCACTGGGCCAGTTACGATCTGCCAAACCAATGCCTGAACATATTGGGAGTGGGACCTGCCTCCTGAGCACTGCTCCAGAAACCCACGCCTCCAAATGAAGATACTACCAAGGCTCAAGGTTTATTCATGTGAAATTATATAATGTTAATGCTAAGGAGACTGTCAAAGAAGAAGTAATGAAGGGAAAAAGAAAGAGGAAAGGAAAGAAAGAAAGGAGGGAGGAAGGGAAAAGGGAGTGAGGCTGGAAAGGAGGGTGGAAGGAATGGATGGGGAAGGAAGGAAGGAAGGAAGGAAGGAAGGAAGGAAGGAAGGAAGGAAGGAAGGAAGGAAGGAAGGAAGGAAGGAAGGAAGGAAGGAAGGAAGAAGGGAGGAAATATGTACTTTCATAAGGAAACAAAGCAAACAAAGCAAAAACCAAAGGAAGTAAACAAAATATTAAATATGTCTAAATCTAATCAAAACAAAAATTGTATTGCTTTGAGTGGCATATAAAATTTCTTATTAAAATTCTTAAATAATATGGTAACATTTTCCATTTATTTTTGATCAATTTTTGCTTTGTATATTTGAAGGATTTCTATGTTAATGATTTCAACCCCTAATTATCATGAAATGTTTTCCCTTTAGCTCCATCATCGTCTGTTTTAATTCTTTTTCTTTTCTTCATAATGTAGCCACTTAAGGCATTTTGTGCTTACTCTTTTTACCTTTCTTCTTCATTTTATGTTTAATATTTTACTTTCATTTTTAATTTAAAAGCATAGAACCAAAAATGTAATTTGGTGATAGAGTATGTCTTTCATATGTGAGACCCTGTGTTAAATCTTTGACATGGCATCTTAAAATCTAACTATACATCTCTTTAGATATCATATGTACATATATATGATTTTATATATTTTTGAAAAAGTCTGAAAACTTTTTAAATAGTTTAAATAATGACTAGTAAAATAAAACTAAGCATCTTAATAATATAGGTTCATTTACATGTTATTTTTACTACACTCTATACTTCATTGTACTTTTGTTTATTTATTTTATTTGATTAGGGTGTGATTTAGTCACCCATCTGTGCTGAGGACTTACTTCTTAATGTGTTTAAGGATTACTACTAGTGGTGTTGGTGCATGAGGTGCCATATGTGGTGCTAAAAATTCAAATACAGGTGGATTATGCAAGTGCAAGAACCTTACCTCTATACTGTATTTCTGACCCTCAATCTTACTCTTAAAAGTTTGAGTTTGGGCCATAGAGATATCACAGTGGATAGGGCTCTTGTTTTGCATGTGATTGACCCAGGTTCGATCCTCATTATCCCATATGGTCCCTATATCCCCACGGAGAGTCAGGAGTAACCTTCAAAATAATAATAATAATAAGATAAAATAATACATTTTTTAAAATAAAATTAAATAAACTCTAATTTCAACCCCAACTTTGCAATAAATGGCATTGTATAGTAACATTATACACACAGGACATTGCTATATGTCTTTTGTTCTTGTTGTTTTGTTTTGTTTTTCGACCACACCAGTTGATGCTCAGGGGTTAATCCTGGTTATGCACTCAGAAATCGCTCCTGGCTATGGGATGCGGGGGGATTGAACCCTGGTCCTTCCTAGGCTAGCACACGCAAGGTAGATGTGCTATCTGCCCCCTGCTATGTGTTTTTAAATAGTATCATATATTTGAGAACTGAAGAGTAAGCTCGAAGGATTAGCAGGGCCCTCAAATTTTCAGAGCCACCTGGGAAACTGTTCTACAATGAATAGTACTATGTGGTTTTGTTTTTGTTTTGCTGTTGTTTTTTAGGTCACACCTGGCAGCGCTTAGGGGTTACTCCTGGCTCTTTGCTCAGAAATCACTCCTGGCAGGCTCGGGGGACCATATGGGATGCCAGGATTTGAACCACCGTCCTTCTGCATGCTACATAAACACCCGACCTCCATGCTATCTCTCCGGCCCCAGTACTATGTGTTTTAAATAATACTATTTTATAGTCACCCATAATTGTTCTTTCTCAGTTTTTCATCCTGTTCTGGAAACTTAAGTTTCCAGCTGATGTTTTCTTTTGTTTTGTGTAAAGAACTTTTTTGTTTTGTTTTGTTTTTTGGATCACACACAGCAGCGCTCAGGGGTTACTGCTGGCTCCATGCTCAGAAATCGCTCCTGGCAGGCTCAGGGAACCATATGGGATGTTGGCATTAAACCACCGATGCTCTGCATGCAAGGCAAATGCCTTACCTCCATGCTATCTCTCTGGTCCCGTGTAAAGAACTTTTAATATTTCTTGAATTTTACACTTACTTGCCATATACATGCATTTATTTAAATCATATGATAAATAACAACATTCTTGACTATTTCATGCATGAAAAACTTTTTAACATTAAAACACATTTAAGCCTTGGCTCTAAAGTGTCTCCTAAAGTATCATTAACAAAAACTGTTTTAGTTGGACTTTGTGAAGAGGCTTATACAGCCAAGCATTTGCTTTGGTGGAAGGTTTTTATAATTTGAGACAAAAGGAACTTCACCTCAAAAAAAAAAGATGTAAAATATGACTTTTTTAATGATACATTAGAGAAGACCTACTTTGATGATTATTAAAAAAAAAAAGAGGGCCAGAGAGAGAGCACAGTGGAAGGGTATTTGCCTTGCATGCAGAGAACCTAGGACAGACAATGGTTCAAATCCCGGCATCCCATATGACTGACAAGAGCAATTTCTGAGCACAGAGCCAGGAGTAATCCCTGAGCACCGCCAGGTGTGACCTCCCACCTACCCCCCAAAAAAGAGAAAAGAAAAGAAAGCTAGGGCCAAAGACATATTACAATAGGTCAGGCATTTGTCTTGCATGCAATGAAACTCAATTTGATCCTCGACATCTTTTATGGTCCTCCCCTTCATGCATGGCTCCCATATCACACCCCATCAGCCAAGCATAG
>PVKC010025208.1:0-16579 GCA_004027635.1 Crocidura indochinensis
GGTCCTGTTCTCCATTGGTTTCCTCTAATTGATGAATAAATTCTTTGATTTTGATTGTCTTCTGGTTTAGGAATTAATGGGAAATTCCTGCTTGGAAAATGGTTAGGCTGCTCAGAAGTTGGGAAGTGGTTGTAGATGAGTGGGCAGGCTGCCAGATGACATTCTTGTTCTGTCACAGGACGGACTTCAGGGTCACAGTAATTCTCATTAACTGGCTGATGATAGTTGATGCATAGAACGTGTCGAGTTGTTTTTCCATGGCCACAGGAAGCTGAACACTGATCACAGATTTAGCCATTTACTAAAGGATCTACATTAATGTCATTGAATATAAAATATAGTTAATTTTATGTGCCATGCTCTTCTCATAAAATATAAATGAGGACAGAAGATAGGTCACTGACTGGAGCAAATTCCCAGGTAGTTTATAATTCTATTTGGAGTCACCTCTGAGCACTGCACTAGGAATTGCTCCCAGAATGCTGGGCGCGTACCCTCCCCCTGAAACAAACAAAAATAAAACATTATCTGAAACTAGGTATTTAGATATCTAAAAATATTAAAAAGTTTATGCACTATACTATGGGATCACCTAAATCACAAGTGCCAGACATAATTTCTTTTATAGCACTACATTCTGAGAATGCCCATTATCCTACTTCAAGGCATCAAATTGTAGTAAATTTGTGATCCTTCCCTTTCACTCTCTCAGAATAATCACACACTTATTAAATTAATATCCTCATTGAGTAAAATATACTTACCGGCGACCAATTTCCAGTTTGCCACTCTCCACAATTGCTAAAACAGACAGATATTTCAGCAGGTCGGGGTAAATAAGCACAATATGATTCATCTGCTATCTCACCATGAACATCACGGCAACTTACATAACGGGCTTGGTTACCTCTTCCACAAGAAACGGAACACTAAAAAAGATGAGTTATAGCAAGTATATGTTACTAGCTTATTTCTCTGACATATAGATGCTTCTAAAACTTCTAAAACATCAAGGTTTTTTTTAGTCAAATTATATTACCTTGCCTCACTTCTGTGTCAAATACAGACAGGGCAGTAAATGCCACAATCAATTAAATTTAGTAAATTGCACAAATATGTATTAAAGAGAGCAAAAGCCTCAACTCCTTGATAGACTTTTAGACAAGATACAGAAAACAGTTGTATCTGAGAGAAAATTAAGATGTTGAAGTCAATTTAATAGTTTTGAAACACTTAAAGCATTATTTATTATGATAAAGCATATTATTATTCTCATTTTGCAGATAAGAAAAAACTAAAAAAATTAAACAACTCAAAAACCACAAAGAACTTATCAGATTATCTAATTCCAAAATCTAAATTTTTAGTACATCAAGACACTTGCAAATGAGTGTATAGTACTAATATGGTAAATTTACAGTAATATTTTTCTTTAGTGTATAAAAGGATCCACAATAAAAACTGTACCCCTTTAAAGCAATTTACTTACTGGGGTCCAAGAACCATGTCGCCATTGTGCCATTTTTTGAATGGGAACTGCTGGTAATGAAGTAGCCCCAAATTTAGGCATAAGTGGGCAGGGTGTAACTAGACAGTCCTGTTAAATGAAAAAAGTTTTCATGATATATCTATTAAATATTTTGATGTCCATTAAATCCTATATGGTATTGTTCCTTCCACATGTTTTATCAGAACACTTGCATACTACGTTATAAATCAATAATGTAAATAATGCCCCCACACCACCAGAAATAAAAGAAACGCTGCTTCTGGCTAGAAGTGATAGTGAGGCTGAATCATATCATATAGTTTGGATCATTCTGTCTGTACATGGAAAAGGGAAGGAGTTTTAATTCTTAAAAGTCACCACTAGACTGCCTTTCGTTTTCTCCCTGCCTGCCTCTGTGCAGGGTGTTTTACATTATATGACTGAAACTCAAACATGAACAATTCTGCAATTGCGAAAAATAGAAAACTGTATTATGAAAATCCTTGCAACTACAATGTTTATATTAATTAAAAATAGAAATCAATAGGGGTCAGAGCGATAGGCAAGCAGATAAGGTGCTTGCCTTGCACACAGCTGACATGGGTTCAATCTTCTATATCCAGATGGTCTCCCAAGCCTACCAGAAGTAATTTCTGAGTGCAGAGACAGGAGTAACACCCAAGCACTGTTGGATGTGGCCCAACTGTCCCCAATCACCACTAAGATAAAAATATTTTGAATGAACACAAACATTACAATAATTAGTAAAAATAAGCCAATAATATTGGTAATAATATTAACCATCTGCAACTAAAAGGATAAAAATAGTTATTAAAGAAGTGATAGAATGTCAGTTAAAAAGTTAAAAAAAATCATTAAACTATACAGTTGTAAACTCAATAATGATAAAACTATGAATGGTGTCATCTTAAAATTAAAGTTAAAATATGTATGAAATTATCACACATAATCCTCCTGTGTCATAAATGCTTTCATGCAATATCCATAAAGATAGGTCTTTACCTGTCTGTCTTTTGGGCGACTTGCTCCATGGCACATTTTTTCATCTAACACCACACTAAACTGCTCATTCACACATTTAACAGCACGTGTCTGATATCCATGCCCACATGTGACTGTGCACTAAATATATATGTAAATATCAGATAATACATTATTCATTACATGAGCTTACTTTTTAAATAAACAACTATACTTTTAGTAATACCCTTTATAATAGAACTTTAAATGATCAAATTTAAACAATATACATAGTCATTTAAATTATGTCAATATTGAGGAAATATAACAGTTAAATTTGACATGTATTAGTATTTCTTAATAAAGTGATATAAATGTGCCACTACAATAGAAGTCTGATAGTTTAAAAAATTAAGTAAATAAAATTTAAGAAAACCATATGTTTTTAAAACTTTCCTGGGAAATATATGTCATTTAATATGCTAAGTAAATTTCAAAAAAAATAAAGAAGAAAGATCTTAGGCAAAACAAAGTTATGATCAAGAAAAGCTTCAAGAAAATATGGTAATGTCTACAGGATGAGAAGATGTGCAGTCTTACTGCTTATTCTGAAAATTTCTAATCTTTTATTTGATAAAACTTCTTTTAAAAAATCCCACTTTAGGTGCTGGAGTGATAACATGGCGGTAAGGTGTTTGCCTTTCATGCAGAAGGTCATTGGTTCAAATCCCAGAATCCCATATGGTCCCCTGAGCCTGCCAGGAGCGATTTCTGAGCATGGAGCCAAGAGTAATCCCTGAACGCTGCCGGGTGTGACTCCCCCCAAAAAACAAAAAAATCCCACTTTATATATGAAAAATATAAAAAGAGTTACATGACATATTTACAGTTTAATCAAAGCTTATAAAAACCTAAAATCTATTGTTAAAAATTAAGTTACTGTGGGACCAGAGAGATAGTTTTGTGGCGTAGGAACTTGCCTTGAAGCAGTCAACTTGCTTTGTTCCCTAGCATCCAATATAGTCTCCCAAATACCACCAAGAGTAATTCCTGAATGTAGAGCCAGAAAGCTAAAAGACCCCTGAGCATTTCCTGGTGTGACCCACCCACATACTAAAAGATATTAATTTATTGGGTTTTTTTTGTGTGTCATATATGATAGTGCTCAGAGATCATGCCTGGCTCTATGCTTGTGTTCTTATGAGCTGTACTCATAAGTGTTGCTAGATATCAATTTTGATTGGCTACATCCAAGGCAATGTTTTATTTCCCATTGTAAGGCAATTAGTTGCATACATGAAAATATTAATTTGAAGATATATGTGCTCTTTCAACGTAATTTGATCTTGGGGCCCGAGAGATACAATGGAGGCAAGGTGTTTGCCTTTAATGAAGAAAATGGTGGTTGGAATCCAGGCATCCCATTATGGCCTCCCGTGCCTGCCAGGGGCGATTTCTGATCGTAGAGCCAGGAGTAACCTCTGGGTGCTGCCAGGTGTGACCCAAACACCCCCCCAAAAAAGTAATTTGATCATTATTTACAGTAGTCAAGTGTTAAAAACATTGAAGAATTTACTCACTGATGATAAATAAAGAAAATGTAGCATGTA
The DNA here is from genome assembly GCA_004027635.1 of Crocidura indochinensis. Classification (NCBI taxonomy): domain Eukaryota; kingdom Metazoa; phylum Chordata; class Mammalia; order Eulipotyphla; family Soricidae; genus Crocidura; species Crocidura indochinensis. The sequence goes on from PVKC010025208.1 coordinate 4,081, forward strand.
TCCACACTGATATACTATTTGGCTATTGAGACAGTAAAGGAAGAGAGAGAGAAAGAAAGAGAGAGAAGAAAAATAAGTAGGCGGAGGAGAGCAGGAGGGAAACTGGGGATACTGATGTAAGAAATGGGCACAGGTGAAAGGTATTGTACATTGTATGACTGAAACACAAATATGAATAACTTATCTGTAAAAAAACAACTGTTTTATGAACAGCCTTGTAACCATGGTACTTAAATAAACTAAATAATTTTTAAAGTGAAATTTTACCATTTACAAAATTAAAGAAGAAACCAAAAGATTTTATGCTAATTGAAATAATTAAATAGAAAAAGACAAACTTGGGGCTGGAGTAAGAGCTCAGTGGTAGGACGTTTGCCTTGTATACAGCCTACCTGGGACGGACCCGGGTTCAATCCTGGCAACCCATATGGCTCCCTGAGCCTACCAGGAGTGATTTCTGAGTGTAAATCTATGAGTAACCCCTGATCACCACCGGATATAGTCCAAAAACAAAAACAAAGTCAAACCCCCCCAAAAAAGCTACTCACGTAGTAATTAAATTTTAAAAATACACAAAAAATTCCTAGACAGTAGGACCAAAATTGTGACTATATGTTAAAAAGGAAGAATAATACAGGCAAAAAGGTTTTGGAATGGATACCAGAATTATAGGAGCATAATGTAATATATGCAGTTATCAATGTATACCTAAAATTTGGTTTCCCAATCTTACTTCAATAAAAAACAAAATTTTTAAAACAGGATGAAATAGTTAATACATCAAAATTAGCAGTACCAATTATTTGGCTGGTAAAGGTTAAAATTTCAAGAGGATTTTTTTCAGCATATCAATCACATTTTTTCAAATTCATTAAAAATTTTAATAATAATAAATAGTATCAATTAACATTAATAATTAATTAATAATATCGATAATTTAATAACCACAACTTTTCTGTTATTTTTCACAATTATATTAAATCAGAAAAAATTATATACTCACAGAACCCCATGATCCTACATTCCAGGTACCACATGGCTGAAGCTCACATGATCTCAGAGAATCAGGTTTGGTGTTTGGATCACAGAAGGCATCATTTAAAGTATCTTCATTTAATTGACACCATACCTGTCGCTGCTTCATTCCTTTGCCACATGTCACAAGACACTGTAAGAAGACAACTGGTCATCATATATTTTTAGTTGTCTAATTGAAAATAAGTAATTGATATCATAACAAACACCTAGCAGAATTATATAATACCAGGTTGATATTAAAATTCAGCAAAGAATATTTTCCCTCTACTCCTCCATAAACATTGACTAAGGAAAATCAATCAGGTAACATGTGTTGCCATATTTTAATAAATAAGATATAAGACTTAACTTTAGGGGCCGGAACTAGAATAAACATGAACCTTTCTTAGGCTCTTGTGGGCAAGAACTTTCTTAGGAAATCTGCTAGAGATGAAATTCTTCAGTTATGTAATTGTTAGCTGAATACTGAAAAGAGCTTTAAAACAAATATTTTTAATTGCCTTGAAACTAGTTATTTATAAGATAATAGAATAAGTTTAAATATTTGTGAACTATATAAAGTCTTAGAAAAAAATGCTAGCACACAGTATTGTAAAATTTCTAAGCCTTGTGTGTTTACTGTTACCTCACTCCACTCACTAGTGGCCCAAGTGGGACAGGAAATTTCATTGCAATTCTCTGTTGTTATTTGGAGAAGACCTTGACATTCTCTGTCCACAAGCCGGTGGCCAAAGTTATTTATGCAGTAAGATTTTCGAGACCTTTCCCCTCCTCCACAAGTCTTTGAACACTGGATAAAAACAAAATTGGTGAAATATGGTGAAAAAAATTTAAAAAATAAATGAACTGTATATATATTAATTAGGGAAAAGAAGTAACATTTCTTTAGAAATGCCCTTTATTTGTACCTGGGACCATTCTGAATATTGCCACCTTTTTAAGACACAGTCACCATGGCATTGTTCTCGGGTAGGAGGTTTAATTTGGTCACTGCAGTAGTGGTCATCTACGGGAACAGTCTGTCCTTTATGAATGGAATACTTCATGCAGTGAACATCTAAAGATCTATAGCCTTGACCGCAATAGGATGAGCATTCACTTTTGCCAATGATGTGCCACCTAGAAAAATGCATATCATCAATAGTATGATAATGGTGACATTCAAATTTTTATTTTAGGAAACTCATATCTATGTCTATATAGAATAATGTTTTAAAATCTGCTAGTACACATTGACCAAATATTGAAAATATTTAACAATTATTAGAGATAAAAAGTTCTTAGCTATCATGTGGCCCACACTTATATTTTAGATGAGAAAAATGAGACTCAAAAATATGTATTACAATGACAAAAATATTTTAATTTATTGATAAATAAATACCTTTGTCCCCCCAAAAAAATCTAGCATTCTCCTCTGGTATATATAAATGAAACTAATATTGTTAAAGTGATGGTAAGAAGAAAAGTATATATCTAATGACATTTCTCTGGTATTTAGACAAATTATTCCAACCACATTTAGCAAACAATCATAAAATATGAATGTACCAGTGAAAAAACTGAATTCAAGTAGTTTCTATTCCACCAAACACTTCGAGTATTTAATCATACTTCACTTCGGTGCAATAGATAAAATTTATATTAGAAAATTCTAGCACTTGGCATTTGATAAATGTCTTCAAAAACATCAGTATGTAAGTATTCTTTGCTGAATGAGAAGAGGTTTTGGCTATTCCTGAATATTATGCGTTATCTAGTATATGTTTTTCTTCTCTTTAACTTCGCTTTAAAACAGATATCTCTCATACACACATACACAACAGGAAATTTATATTAAAAGTAAACTTTTCTCTATCGTGGAATTATATTCAGTGATTAATAAAACAAACAACTGTCAAAATACAAAAGAAATCAAGGCATTTATTCTATAACTCACAAATTCAAGATACTTTTAAGCTAATAATTCAAAGGAAATGTTAAAATTATACTAAAAACTGTAGTTTCTAATTCTTAAACCATGAATTCTCTGATTAACATTATCTTTTAAACATCTATATTTATTGTTAATATATTATTTTATAGACAAATATTTCCATATCTGCTACATGTTGTTCAGGAACTAGCATGAATAAAACTTAAATATATTACTGAATTTGACAATTGATAAAACTTAAGTTTATTAATAGCATATTTAATAATAAATATGTTTATTCTGTGCAAAAATACATTAGGTGTTTATATCTATTCCACTGATTTTAATATGTTTACACAATACACAACTAACATTAACTGTTGTTTCTCTCTTACCTTAGTTCACAATCTACATTGCAATTCTCTGTCACAAACAATGGAAGAGGCATGTGTTCACATCTTTGATCAGATACTATCACATGATCACTCTTTCGTATACAGGTAATTTTTCTTCTATGAAGACCTTGGCCAAAATCAAATGAAAATTGAAAAACAAAAGAAAAATGCACATAAATAGATGTTTCTTATTTTTAATTCTGTTAATAGCCTAAAGGAATCTAAGAATTCTTAGACTATGCACAATGCAGACTAACATAATAGAATAGTGAGTGTGACATTGCTCAATAGATTCTATGAGCTAACCTTAGAAAAATTGAAAATTTTGTTCAGAAGAAAAAAAAACACAAGAAATTGTGGTTATACTCCATAAAAAAAATATACCATTTCTAAATAAACTCTCTATTTTGTGCCACACTAATGCAAGATTTTAATATCAAAGAAACTAGGAGTAGGAGGAGGAAGATGGGAATATTTTCTTACTTTCAACTTAGTTTTTTATAAACCTAAAATTCCTTTGGAACAATTTAATTTTTAAAATGACATGGACTCAAATATGAAACTAAGGATAAGTAACTTTCAGCCAACATAAAATAAGGATAAATACTGATTTTTCTAAATAATTAAAATTTGGCAGCTTTTTTTCCTTTTTATTTTATTGGGGGTGGGGGCTAGTTGTTCTCAAGGTTCACTCCTGGCTCTGCACACAGGAATCACTCTTGGATGGGTTTAAAGACCCATATGCAACTCTGGGGATCAAAGACTATTTAACTTCAAGCAAAGCCAAAGCCTTTACCAACTTTACTGTATCTAGAGTCCTTAGAGCTGGTATTTTTGTTTGTTTGTTTGTTTGTTTTGGTTTTTGGGTCACACCCGGCAGTGCTCAGGGGTTACTCCTGGCTCCATGCTCAGAAATTGCTCCTGGCAGGCACAGGGGACCATATGGGGCACCGGGATTAGAACCAATGACCTTTTGCATGAAAGGCAAACGCCTTACCTCCGTGCTATATCCTGGGCCCCAGAACTGTTATATTTTTATATGTAGCATAAGCACTGTGAAAGAATTTCAAATTTGTGTTTTCTGCAATGAGGGACCATGAAAATTGAAACTATAAGTAACAGGGTCAAATTTCTAGTTCACTTTAACTAACCAATTAGCTCAACATAAACATATACACTTGTCTTTGCCCTTTCCTAAATATTATATTGAGTATAATAATTTAAATTAATAATTGAATGATTAAATCAACATTTAATTAATTTAATAATTAAATATTAAAATGTATAATTTTATAAGAATTTTAAATGAACAACACAGATTACAAACACAAAAACAACAACAAAAATTAAATAATTTTTAAATGAACAACAAAGAAAGTAAGCTCAGTAGACAGGATAATGATATTTTGACAAAGAAAAATAGATGGAAATAACCATTCAACAAAGCCAACAAAATTAATATTTAAACCTATAGAAAAAAATGAAATACAAACCATGTCACATAATCCAATAAAAAGTTCAGGTAACATGGGCCAAAGAGCACAGCAGTAGGGCATTTGCCTTCCATGCTGCTGATCCAGGAGCCACCCCAGTTTTCATTAACGACATTGTATGTGATCCCCAAGCCTACCAGAAGTGATTTCTGAGCACAGAGTAATTAGTAATCATTGAGTGCTGAGGGGTGTGGTTCCAACAATTCTCCCCCAAATAAGTTTAGGAATCAAAAACAACAGGTACCTCTAAAGACGTGAATGTGTGATAGCTGAAATAAAAAAATGGAGATTGGATTGAAAGTATTTGTGAACTACAATTAGGCTCCTATCTTAGTTGGGAGCAATATTATCCCCCAAAATAGAATGAGAATCACATATTTTACACTTTCAGTAATACAAAAGAGTGATGAGAAAAGTGAAAATAATAGGGGCCTGAGGGGTCTCACAACATTTAGGATGTTTGCCTTGCATGCGGCTGACGTGGGCTCTATCCCCTAGATCACAGATAGTCCCCCGAGTCTGCAAGGATTAACCCCTGAGAGTGGTGGGTGTGGCCTCAGAGCCAAACAAAGAAAAATAAGTGAAAATAATACTAATATTAACCTAAAATTCAAGATTTGCTTTTTGACAACACATCAACAAATATTGATGGTATATTTTACATTTTATATTGTATTTCAATGTATTTCACTATACAGCTCATTCCAGTGGGTTATTCACAAATAGCCAATAAATCTTGTACTGGCTACAACAGACCTATAGGTGATCTTAAGTCATATAGACATAGCTAGAACAGTTTAAAAAAAACCAATGTATTGAAACATGGATAATAAAGTGAAAGTCTCTTTATTGAATGATAAGTTTCAGGTCAGGTAGAGAACAATTTTTCATTAGCATTCTATATTCCTTTAGCTTGTACTTCAGTTTGCTCACTGACTATCAAAAGTTTGGAAAACCCATCCCATGAGAAATATTTTAGTTCAAAACGAAAAATCAGCTAGCTATGAAATTTAGGGATACATTTCAATGTTTCATGAAACAAAAACTTAAGGATCTGGGTATTCAATAATTAAATTCCTACTTGTCTTGTCTGATTCACAAAGGATTTCAACACCTTATTATTTTTCAAAAATATTAAGAAACAACAAAATTAATTATATATATTAGGATCTCATTTACGTAAAATACCAAAGGAAAAAATATATATATATAAAGTGGAATGTACATAAATAAGAGAGCCAGGGGCTGGAAAGATAGCACAGAAGAAGGGCGTTTGCCTTGCACAAGGCAGACCCAGGACAGACCCTGGTTCAGTTTACTGCATCCCATATGGTCCCCTGAGCCAGGAGTGATTTCTAATTGCAGAGCCAAGAATAACCCCTTGATCACCACCAGGTGTGGCTCAGAAACCAAAATAAATAAATAAGTAAATAAATAAGAGCAAAAAATCTTAAATATTTAGTAAATATTGAATCTTACATTAATACATACTATCGAGTACATGATAAAATGTCATATATCAATAACAATTAAGTAAAATTTTATGAGTATGAACATTAAGGAAGCAAAATAATTGGAAAAAATTAGAAAATACATGATCAGGCGAGGAAGTCATTCATCCAAATCTGAATTCAGAAAGCCAGAGAATACTTCCATATCCAAAAATCATTCAAGAAGAAAATGCAATAAAATTTCCTAAATCAAAGAATTTCTGTTTCCAAATTCATTTTAAAATATATCCTGATTATCAAGGAAAACAGATAGAAGATGTCAAAGATCTATGCAAACTATCAATGACATTTCACGTTAGCAGAATTAAAGAAGTTTCCTCAAAACATGGAAGCAGACCTGCAGAATAAAACTTTCAAAATTAAAAAGCGTATAATTTGGAAGTTTTTATTAATCAAGCTATTGATCCAACAAAACCTACATTTTTTAAATGAAAATACTGAGGAATATGTTACACATAATGAAGAAAATATAATAAAGAAATATCATGGACTAAATATAATATTGCTGAATAGAATTTCCAGAATTATAATGAAGAAAACTTTCAAGATAACATTTGGATAGCATGCCTATAGGCCACATAAGTTCAAAAAAGAGAATTGAGAACCATGATAATCACACATAATGAGAAAGCAAAAACAAACAAACAAACAAAAAAACAAAAATATAAACCAATGTATTTAATAAAAGCATTAAAACAAAATATCATATGTTGCATGAAATATCCTGGGACTGAAAAGTGCTATGACATAGAAGAATAAGTAAACTTGAAGCATCTAGGTATTTATTTAAGATAAATCAAGGGAATATAATATACTATGTTGCAATAGAATTTCATTTCTTTTCCTCCACACACAATATCTGTACTAATTTAGTACCAAAATCATCTCATCATATCTTGTAAGCCCTTCCTCTTTTTAATCTTATTACTTTGATAAAATCCTCTATTTTAGAATGTTGTCCCATTTACATATTGCTTGCAATATGTAAATTTATTACTAACTCATATTTTTTCATACACTATCTTGTTAATTTTATACTAAATTTTTGATTCTAACTCTCAAAATTCCATTATTTTCCATAATAGCTAACTTATTGTGAGATTAAAATAAATTCTTCCTTATTCTATTACTCCAAATTTTTGTTTGTACTTCTATAATTTCCCCAATAGGCCTTGGACAATCTCTTGTCATCTCCATTCTATAATACACTGCTATAATATAACAAAAAAACAGCTGTGTATTAAAAACCATTTCAACAACACAAATAAAATATAAAGCATTTCTGGATGGAACAAAATAATAGGTTGGGCAAGAAACTTGAAGTCAATTCATTAGAATTTCCTTCACATGATCATCAATTGTGACCTCTCGCAACCCATCTTCTCTCAATTGATCTCCAGAATATTCTGAACATCCTATTCTCTAAGTGCTACTTCTCACATTGCAAATCTTTCCTCTAATCCTTATAAAACTTTTAATTGTATGAATATAATTACATCTTTATACTTAATGTCCTCACAAATTGATCCCTGTATTTTCCCTTAATCTTTTTATGCATATCTGTGGCAGTAAATTATAAGTATACATTCATGTTTCATATACAAGACTTTAATATTTTTAATGCAGAATCTGTCCTAATCACTAACAAAATATCCTCTCAATAAATAGTGACTGATTTGAATGTAACTTTATACAATTAAGTATCTATAATTACAGACTGGTCCTTTTCAGTCTCCTCATTTTTTTCCTGCTATAAGTATATGATCCAATTTCTTCACTATTCTCCCCTCAGTTATTCATATAATCAATAGAAAACTAGAAATAAAATGATGAGCAAGCATTTGAGTGCAGGTTTCTGGGAAAGACCAAGGAACAAGAAATTATAAGGAAAGAAACATAAAAGATACTGCTGGAAAGGGCAGAGATAAACAGAAGTTATTAAATATAAGAAACATGAAGAATGAATAATGAAGGAAAATAGGAAGGGAAGACATAAAGGACAACTTTAAGTACAAATGTGTCTGTGTGTATATACACACATATGTGTACGTGTGTATATATGTATACATATATATTATATATAAATGTATACCTGTATACATATATACACACATAGTATATGTATGTATACCTATATATGGCATAATGGAAGGACAGTGGGAGGAGACAATTTCAGTCCCAGACAGTAAAAGTCAAACTAAAAATTATCCCCAAATGATAAAAACATGCATGAATTTTTATAACTTTTGTTTAATACCCATGTACCTTGACACATTTTAGAACAGTCTTGCCATGGTCCATATGGATCCCACTTGAACAGGTCACTCCTTTCTTCCATAGGAACATTGAAGGAATAATGTACATCAGGGTTGTGTAAATTACCCACACACAAAACCTCAAAAATACAAATGCGCATAGAATTAACTTACAAAGGGTAGTTTTGTTGTTATTTGGGCCACACCTGGCGATGCTCAGCGCTTACTAAGGCTAGGTATCAAGTCTGGGTGAGCCACATGCTATACAAAAACTACTTCCCCTTCCCCAAAAAGATAGATTTTTATTGAAACAATGTTGATTAGCTAGGTTGTCAATGCCAATAATGTTATTATTTATTTCGTTATTAGCTTTTGTGTAGCAGAGATGAGTGCTCCTAAATGGTACTCAACAGGTCTAAGGGTCAAATTCTGGCAATTCTCTGTTAACTGGGCTAATGACTCAGTACCAAGTTCTGAGGATTGGTCTGCTCAGCCATGTGACACTAGCCACTTTGAAAATACTCAAGGTCCTGTTTTCAAGAGCTCATGTAACAATGGAGATTGAACATTTGTTGTTATATTACTTCCCTGTTATATTACCTCCCGACATCTGATATAGTACATATTTTTAAATCAACATATATACAATACTAAGTTATCCACTAAAAATGACAAAGGACGTAATTTATTTTTCAGGGTGAACCATAAGCTAATATTTATTGAGGCTGTGCAGAGCATAACATTCATAGGCTTGGGCCATACATTTGTTTCTTACTTTACCACTTAATGATTTAAAGAAAGTATTGTATGAAATTTATGAACTTGCATTTAGTTTTACACATTGACATCTTTATGTACTAAAGCACGACCTCTATCATAGGTCTAATGAACTTCTACATTATATCAAAACACAACATATTTAACAATTCAATTGACTATAATTTGTCTTAATAATAATGACTGAGAATTTACCTGCACAACAAGCTCATCTTCCAGTCTATCAGTACTATTAATTCTTTCAATTGAGTTGTTTGAACCACTGTATTCAAAAATAGCTCCTTGTATGTTGATTTCTTTTTTGGACATACTTACAACAAAATTTCCATTCAAAAGAAAATTCCCTTGTGTGTCAGATAATGCTATAAAAGAAAATTACTCATGAAAGAGTAAAACCAGATGACAAGAAATACTTAAGTTTAAAATTAAATTGACTTAATAAGCAGCTTTATTTTATAACTTGATTTTATAAAGTTAACTTGATATATTAAAATGAACTATTATAAGTAATTCAATAATATTTAATATTCTTATAACATGAGACTGCACAATCTTCTCTAACTAGTACTAAGCAGCTCTTTTCTTTATATTTGATTTTATAATATCAAATAGAGTTCTCAAGACAAGGTACTCATTGTATATCTTATTCTAGTCATAAGCATTAATTCCCTAATCAAATTTTATTTACTTTCTCAATATTATTTTTAATCACTATTATTCTATCTTTGAAATCAATAGATTGACAAGATTGATCAAATATTAAGATATTTTCCTATAGAATAATAATGTACATTTCCTTCTTTGAATACAAGTAAAACTTTAAAATGAAAAGAAATTTTCTAGAATAAATAATACATATGTGGTCTATAACCATGTGTATAGAAACATTTCAAAGACAATGAACTTTGAGTTAAAATCTTAATATATATTGTATGGCTTAAAAAGAAGGTATGAACAGAGCCAATGACAAGCTCAAATTTAACAGAAAGTGCATGTTTGCTCAAGACTCTTCTTGTCATACAAAAATTTACATGAACTACATAAACCACATATTGCTTACCAAGGTAATTGTCATCTTCTGGTTTTCCAGAATAGCTGTGCTGAAGAATATCAACATTTGTTGCTCCAGTGGGAATCTTTACAATGACATTATAACCTGCAATATGATTATGTACATGTTATATGTTATAAAAAAGTAAATGGTCCAGAGGCTACTACCGATGAATGACTTGAACGTTTTAATAGTCTGGGAAGAGAGTGGTGCCATGGGATGGGTTCTGGGAACATTTATGGAGGGATGTTGACACTGGTAGTGAAATTGGTGCTGAAACATTGTACTTCTAAAACCCAAATATGACTAACTCTGTAAGCACAATTATTTAAATAAAATGTTTTTAAGTTCTAATAGAATGAACAGACTTAATTTCATTACTTTTTTGTAAAAATAAAAAATACAGGGGCCGGGCGGTGGCGCTGGAGGTAAGGTGCCTGCCTTTACACGCTAACCTTGGACGGACTGCGGTTCGATCCCCCGTGTCCCATATGGTCCCCCAGGCCAGGGGTGACTTCTGAGCGCATAGCCAGGAGTAAGCCCTGAGCGTCACTGGGTGTGGCCCAAAAACCAAAAAAAAAAAAAATACAGTGGGACATAGAGAAAGAATACACTGCACATTTGCCTTGCATGCAGTTGACCAGGATGGATGCAGGTTCGATTCCTGGCATCCCATATGGTCTCCCAAGCCATGAGTAATCCCGGAGTCCCTTCAAGTGGGCCAAAAATGGCAAAAAAAAAAAAAGTACACAGGGTAAGGCTATAGACATGCATATCAGAATTAGATCCCTGGTTCTGGCTCCATATATTTTGTCCCCTGACCATTGCCAGGAGTGATCTCTGAATGCAAAGGCAGAAACAAGCTCTGAGTATATCAGATTGTGGTCACAACCACCTCTCTGCTCCTCTCTTGTTTCCCTCACACACACAATTATCTAAACGAATTACTGAGATGTGTAAAATTGGTGACTGCACAAATATAAAATTTTTAATTATTAAAACTATTCCCTAATTGAAAAAGATAATTACCATAAACTAGTTATACAATGTTCCAATGCCAAATCCTTCACAAGTGTTCACTTCTCTACACAGATGCTCCCAGTTTCCTATCCTGTCTTTCTAGTAGATTTTTTTTCTCTTTCTTTTCTATACCCATTTAAGCACTGTGGTTTACAATATTGTCACTGACAAGGTATTATCCATGTCTGTTAAATTAATTTTAGTACCTCATCCTGGTACAAAGTGACTACTTTCCTCTATCATAGTAAAAGGATTCTTCCTGGACTCCACTCCCAGTAAAATAGTTGATACAATTTCTCCCTTCTTGACTTTATGGAGGTTTTTGTTGTTATTGTCCAATATGTGGTATGCATTGAGGAATGTCCCATGACCATTGGAGAGTTTTTAATCTTATATAATTTCTGTCCCCAATTCCAGCGCCAAGTGTCCAACAAAGGACCAGAAATTTATGAACATACATTTAGTTTTACACATTGACATCTTTATGCACTAAAGCATGACCTCTATCATAGGTCTAATGAACTTTACATTTTATAAAAAACAAAAAATTTAACAATGTCAATTGATTATGATTAGTCTAAATAATGACGACTGAGAATTTACCTGCACAACAAGCTCGTCTTCCAGTCTATCAGTACTATATAATTCTTTCAATTGAGTTGTTTGAACCACTGTATTCAAAAATAGCTCCTTGTATGTAACTTGGGGTAATTTCAGTTTTTCACTATTTATAGAGTTTAAAAATTTCTAATTTATATGTACCACAGTTTCTTTATCCAATGGTCTGTTGAAGGGCATCTTGGTTGTTTCCAGAGCCTAGCTATTGTGAATAGTGCTGAAATAAATATAGGTGTGAGGAAGGGGTTTTTGTATTGACTTTTTGTGTTCTTAGGGTATCTCCCTAGCAGTGGAATAGCTGGGTTGAATGGGAGCTCAATTTCCAGATTTTAATTATGCAGCTGTCAGGAGAGATGAAGTCATGAAATTTTCCTACACATGGATGTATGTGGAATCTACCATGCTGAGTGAAATAAGTCAGAGGGA
>PVKC010025209.1:0-16575 GCA_004027635.1 Crocidura indochinensis
TACTTCAACTACCACCACAATCCTCCCCGCAAAATAAAGATGTTCAAGTCCCAAACCTCTCTATCTGGAAATGTAATCCTATTTAGATATTGGGACTTGTGGGGCCGGAGATATAGCATGGGGGTAGGGTGTTTGCCTTGTGTGCAGCAGGTCGGTGGTTCGAATCCCGGTATCCCATATGGTCCCCTGAGCCTGCCAGGGGCGATTTCTGAGTGTAGAGCCAGGAGTAATCCCCAAAAAGAAACCCAAACCTGGGTATGTGCTCAGAAATCGCTCCTGGCAGGCTCAGGGGGACCACATGGGATGCTAGAAATCAAACTGCCTTACCTCTGTGCTATATTTCCAGTCAGAGAATGATTTCTAAAACTTTAAATTAATTTTTGTTTTAAATAAGTTTGTGGTACTTTATTGCAAAAGCAGCCACAAGAATTAAATATCCCTATTCAAATGTGTTCTAAATTTGGTTCTTCCCTTCTTAGAATTTCTTTGAATCTTTGCATTTTCTCCATTTTAAACTCCTTTAAATATCATCACTATATTCATTAACTGTATAGTAAATCAATCTTAAAGCCTCCAAATGACAAAAATTACTGAAAATATATCTCAAGATAGTATGATCCTGTAAAAACTCTTACTTCTATATATCAATTTCATAGAGGCTTGAGAGATAGTACAGAAGCTTCAGCCTTGCTTAAATGTAACAGAACAATATCTGATATAATCCTGAGCACTGACAGGAGTGATTCTGAGCACATACTCAGGAATAAATTCTGAGCACCACTAGGTGTGGCCCCCAAACAAACAACAAAATCACTTTCCTATTAAAAAAAATTACAAAAAATCTAAGACTACTTTCCTAGAAGCCTGCTAATCACCTTCTGCAGATCCTATGAGATGAAATTTCATGAGGATTCCTATTGCACTTCCCTTTTACCACCAAACAACTTCCTTAAGCTCCTGATCTACTTCAACCAGTCAAAGGTTTCTCTTTTTTTTTACTGTACTTTAACAACCAAAACTAGTGAACAATGTCCAGCTGTTATTCAGTCTGTGGTAAATGAAAGTATATACCTTGTATACTATGAAAGATGCAGAGCAGGGAGCATAATTAAAAAAAAAAAATCTCATAAAAAGTCTATTTCAAAGGCTGTTGAGTCCTGAGATGCCAGGTCCTAATGGTCTCTCTCTTAACTAGGTCAGAAACAATTTATTCCTTAAGTTCAGTATAAATTCTCACACTGGGGCTGGAGAGATAGCATGGAGGTAAGGTGTTTGCCTTGCATGCAGAAGGACGGTGGTTCGAATCCCAGCATCCCATATGATCCCCCGAGTCTGCCAGGAGCGATTTCTGAGCATAGAGACAGGAGTAATCCCTGAGCGTTGCCGGGTGTGACCCCCAAAACCAAAAAAAATAAATAAATAAAAATAAATAAATTCTCATACTGCTCTGACTCACTTCAGAGCAAGTACCAAGCCTTGGATGAATAGTAAGACTATTGTCATAACTATCATTAATGGCTAGTTTCCTAGTACTATAGTTGAGTTCTTTATGCACGTCATTTATTTTTTCTGTTTTTGAGCCATCACCGGCTGTATTATATATTTAACATTATAGAATTAGCATTCTTTAATGGCATAATATCCATATATCAGAGCAAAATCAAGCCATGTAACTTTGGACAATTTGATCAATCTATTATTCAATCACCCAATACCATGCACAATGTTATATAATATTCTTATTTCATACAGAAAAATCAAGCCATGTACCTTGTGATAACTTGATCAATCTGTTATTCAGTCCTCCATCTCCGTCCACAATGTAGATATCTCCTGAGTCTTCAACAAATAATTCTGCAGGATTGTCAAACTGCAAGGGATTCAAACTAGTGCCTTTTTTGCCTGGGGTTCCCAAGACTTGAACAAGATCACCAAATGAATTATATTTTTTGACAGTATGACCATAGGATCCTATAAAGACAGACATATACATGTTATAATATAAAAATATATAGTAAGTTACATTTTTCAAGTAAGCTAAAAAAATTATAGAGAGGATCCGGAGAGATAGCACAGCGGTGTTTGCCTTGCAAGCAGCCGATCCAGGACCAAATGTGGTTGGTTCGAATCCTGGTGTCCCATAGGGTTCCCTGTGCCTGCCAGGAGCTATTTCTGAGCAGATAGTCAGGAGTAACCCCTGAGCACCGCTGGGTGTTGCCCCCAACAAAATTTAAAAAAAAATTATATAGATCAGTCATAAAAAGTTAGCATGTTTATATGCCAAACTTCCTATCCTGGGCTGGACCTCCTGATCCTTAATTCTATTTTCTCTGGATTCTGTTACCATACTATCTCTTGTTTTTCTTATATTTCACAAATGAGTGAGATTATTCTTTGTCTATCCCTTTTCCCCTAGCTAATTTCACTTAGCATAATAATCTTCCATACCACCCCGCATTGTTGGGTATGATTTGGGAGGTCCCCAACACTGCTAAGTTGAAAGCTAGTCCAGTTGTCTATCACCAAGACTAGGCCCTAGACTCCTCACACTTAGGAGTACTTGATCCCCAAATAAATAAGTAAACAAATATTCCTGCAGCATCATTTGAAGAAATATCAAGATCAAACTAACGAGGAAATGTTCAAAAGATCAGTTATGGAAACCCCCCTTCTCCACAATATAGTAGCACCATAATAAAGTACCCTTTCCCCTTCTAGACTCTTAAATACCTCTTCTGAATTAAAGCAAATCAAAATGAAACAAAACAAAAAGTTCCTAAAAGATAATGGATTGCTTCTTGCCTTAAATGCATTGACCAGGTTCAATTTCCAATACCCCATTTGGTCCTCCAAACCCTGCCAGTGAGCCCTGAGTAGAGGTTGGTATATGCCAAAAAAGACCCAAACAATTAAAAATATTTAAGTACAATTTTAAAATGTGGTAAAATAGCTTTTTTGCAGTCATATTTTCTTTGAAATTATTTCTCTGAAAAATAACAACAAAAGCAAAACCTGTCTTTGACCCGCATGTAGGAAAGTGAGTAGAAAAGAGTATCAAGATCTGATCTTATTTCAATAACCAGTAAAGCATAAGTATTTTTAAAAAGTCAGGGACCAGACTAATAGTACAGTGGTGGGGCATTTGCCTTGCACATGGTCAACCAGGGCTCAATCTCCAGCAACCCATATGGCCCCAGAGCACCAATAGGAGCCCCAGAGGATAGAGCTAAGAGAAAACCAGGAGGACAGCTAGGTCTGACCCAAAACAACAAAAACATATGATTTCATGAATGGCACGAATTAAAACTGTAAAAGCTTTTAAAAATGATTTAAACAAATAAGAAATGATATTTTATTACAGATTAGAAGATCTAAATATATTTTGTCTGTTTGTTTGTTTCTGGGCCATACCCAGTGGTGCTCACAGAATACTCCCGGCTCTGCACTCAGAATTCACTCATGGTAGGCTAGGGAGACCATATGAGATGCCAGGGATAGAACCTTGGTCGGCTTCATTCAAAGCAAACACCCCACCCTACACTCTGTATAGGGTAGTCAGGATTGGCTCAAGATTTTTTTTTAACCTGAATCCTCTTATCCAAAATACAGCTTGAAATAAAGGAAATGTCATCTAAAGTCCAGAAATCTTTTGATTTCTGATAACAGATGTTAGGTAAAGAAACTTCTTATAAAAAAAAAAAACAAGATCTTATCAATTCTAAAATGATATCTTTCTGTCTAGTACTAGAAAAAACTATCTCTATGAGCCCAATTCTTCCTAAATTCCTCAGATAATGTCAGGTTATCTCTGGTATTATACTATAAATTACAAGCACATGACAATAGACATCTCTAAAATCTTATCTCCAGAGTTGTATATTAACTCTTTTCACCACATGTTACTAAAACATTTGATAGAAGTAAGTCTTCAAACATACTGTAGTCAGTGAAATTTCAGAACATTAACGCTAGCTAGCAGCTTCTGCGAACTGGGCACAGTGAGCAATAAAGCAATTAAGACTGTTTTTTTTTTGGGGGGGGAGCATATGGAATATTGGCGATTGAACCTGGGTCAGCTGCTTGAAGGACAATCACTCTGCCTATGGTATTATCTCTCGAGCCCTGCAGTTAGAATTTCTTAATCACAACTCTTCTGAGAAAAAACTGGTAAAGGGAACAACTAATAAAGGACATAATAAATCAAGAAGAAAGGATTCTATATCACATTAGCTTTAGAAAATGCCATTTTTACCTGAATTCACAGAAAGACTTAGAATTTCTTAATGTGAGAAGAACTATAGACTTTCTAGGAGGAATTCTCCCATCTCTCCCCGCGTGCACACACACACATACACACACACATCTGCACTAAGCATGCACATGTTTTATTTATGATTTGAGGGCCATGCCCTGAAATATTCTGGGGCTACTACTGGCTACTACTTAGTGAATCACGTGCAGTGCTGAGGATGGCAGTCAAAAAGTCATTATTAATTTCAGCCTACATGTTACATTACCTGATACATAAAACACAATATACTTATAAACAAGCAGCAATTTCCTAATTCTTAAAAAATTATGATTAGTGTAGGCAAATTTGATTTCAGAATATCAATTACATGTACATATACTTGATTTCTTGCAAGGACACTTAAAAGGCATGATGACACTTACCACTTCCTACATCTGTGATCCAGACAGACTGTTCATGTGGTGTACCGACTGCAAAGATACCATGAGGTTCATCAACTGTGTGATTCCAGGACCTCAGGAAATAGCCCTCCTCTGTAAACACGAGTACCTTCTGGATGTCATCCCCTCGCTGATGGAAAATATAAAAATAACTGCTTATATAGGACTGAAATCTATTTTAAGGAAGTAACTGATAGAAAACTGATATAGGAAGAAAACGGCACGGAAAGATTAGAGAAAATAGCCTCAAAAGAAAATTATTGAGAATAGGTACATGCAACCAAGATGGACAGAAGAGGATAATATTTTCAAACTTTCTTCTTTTCCCTGAATTCTATCTTTCCACCTCTCCTGTCTTAAACTCAAAGTGGGTTCACCCATACCTGTAGAATATTAAAAAAGGTGGTTTTCTGCTTTTCCCTGCCTTTTACTTAAAGATAACCCATGTCCCCAGCTGTCTAACCTTTCTTGCACTCGCCTTCCATTGCTTTTCTTTCCTTCTTTTCCTCAAATAATTTCGACTGAATTTGGCCACCTGGTCTCTGATTTTCAGTCTTGGCTGCCCAAGGTCAAGAACTGAGCACAGAATAACAGAATCTTGGTGAATCAAAAGAAAAAGCTGATAGAAAACTTTAGTAATGAATGTTTTAAATAATAAATTTCAAGACAGATAGGTACCACATAAATTAGATCCCCAGCCTCCCAGAGTCCAGCCAGCAATGATCCCTAAGTCAGAGTTAGACACAGTACTGGGTATGGCTCAAATACCGACTCACTGCCTCCCAAATTCAAATATAGCATTATCGTTCAAAACTAAAATATTTAAAAGCAACTCAAAAAGCAAATTCCCCAGTTGTCAGAAATATAAGCATAAATGATTACCTAACACAGTGGAACAAAATTGTTTCCTCCCTGTTGTGAGTGAACACTAAGCTAACATTCAACAAAATATCTAAATTATCCCAAATATCAAAAGATCTAACTGGTTTCACAAAACATTCACTTAATGGGTAACTGCTTATATAGAGACAGAGTTGTTCAATTCATGAACCATTCACTAAATCCACCGAACTGTATTCTTGCGCTCATAAATTGGGTTTTGTTTTGTTTTGAAATCCCAATTTCACTTACCTGGGCAACGTAAACCAAACCATTTAAAGAGTCCACGGCAACACAGAAAGTTGTTCCAGTAAAGTATCCTGGATATTTTGGCCAAGTCAGATCCAACTGGTAGAGAATTTTCTCACTTTTCCAGGAAACTTGGAAAACAAAGCTTCTTAAGACCTTCAAGAAAAACAAAGACCAAGTTTACTTTGCCTAGATTAACAAAAGGAAGAAGTCATTTAAAAAAAAATGAGGTTTGCTGGACTGAACTACAAAGAAATGAACTTAAAGGTCGATTAAGAGGAGGGTAGAGAGATATTAGTAAAGAGGAGTGGGCCCCTGCTTTGCAAGCAGTCGACAGGGGTTCAATTCCCGGCACCCCTTAAGGACAGCCAGCCCGCCAAGAATGATCCCCGAGTGGAGAATCAAGACTACAGTAAGCCTTGAGAAGCGCCATCTATGGCCCCAAAACCAGGAAGAAAAAAATTAAAAATCTGGTTAGACATAGTTATACATACATATGTATATATATTCCATGAATGAACAGAAAAATTATTCCAGAAATAAATTGAGCCGAAGGAAAGAAAAACAGCACGCATAAGATGCAAAGTGTCACATATTTGAACACTAAAAACAAGGCAAAAAGTTTAGTCTAAAAGAAGCCAGTGAGGGTAGCCACTGTCCCACCACCCAAAAGTGCTCTAGCACAACCCGAAAGCCATTTCTTCACTACTCAACTTACAGGAGAGCGACAAAACAGAGAATGCAAAATCAAAACTGCAAGAAAAAAGCCGGTGCCGGTGGCGAAGACCCAAAATCTTGCCATAATATGCTAGACACCGATCTGTAAGAAGAGTCCACTGGAAAGTTGCAAGAGTACCGGGTTCTTTGCTGCATAGAACGTGGCCTCTAGAATCCCTGACAGTAGTCCTGCATCTCCAGCACCCCGACTCTAGAGGCATAAATTAAAAAAAAAAAAGTATGAATCAAACAATCAGGTGACAAATCAGAAGTGGTGTTGCCAGACAGAGGGTGCCTAGGGCCCCGCCAAAGCATAGTCACATGCTTCAAACGCAACCATTGAACCTTCTTCCCAGGCCCGAGGGGTGGTCCAGGCTGCTGGGTCCAGGTCCAGCCAAAATAACGGTGACTGCAGATATGCCTCAAGTCCGGGAGGTTGATTTTTTTCCTAATTCGGATGGAATAACCAAACCAGATCATACAAAATGCAAGAAAATGGGTGTGTGGTTTTGATAAAAAAAATATGTTGAGACTCGGGGATGGATTATCTATCGCTTCCAAATCTGAGTCATTAAGGCGAATCACTTAGACAGCAACGTTCCCACATCAGGACCCTTCCCTGGCCTTCGAGGCAAGCGCTGCCTTAACTGGGCGGCGCAGAGTCTGCAGGTCATTGAGGCGCGACGAGCTCCTGGAAGGTCCCTCCCAGTGGGTGGAGGGGCCGTAGTAGGGCTCCAGACAGAGAGGGCACCTGGTGCTGTCGCTGTGCGGTAGTCGCGAGCCCCCTTACGCGAGAGAGTGGCCCCGCTGCTAAACCCGGCTTCGGTGCATCCCGGCCGCCGGCCGCGCTCCCGGAAGCCGTGGCTGCTGGTAACAAAGAGCCTGCCAGGCCCCGCCGCTGTCGGCACCACGGGGCCCGCAAGCCCCGCGTTCTTGCTGGGGGCGGGAGTGAGCCCGCGCCGGGCCATGAAGCCAAGTTCGCGGCGGTGAGAGTCGGCGGCCGGCGGCTGGGTCGCTCAGTTGCACCAGAAGGCCGGCGCCTCTCTGCCGGCCGTTTGCGAAGCTCGGTCGGCAGGTGCTTCTGCTCTCCTTGCTCCACGGTCTTGCTCCAGCTGCGTGAACCCCGAGTTCCTCTGCAGGAATCGGAGGACCGAACTCTAAGCCCCCCAAGGCATCTTGCAGCTTTTGTGTCCAGAAACCCAGGGGGAAAAAGCCTGAGGGGGAATTAATTGTTTCTAGTAAAAGTTTCTCTAAGTCTCCTTTTTTTTTAGGCATTTTTTTTTGTTTGTTTTGCAAGCACTTGAAGTACTCTACCTCTTAGTATCCTTTTTATTTTTCGCGACTCTTTCTCCCTCCATCGCTGTAAATTATTGGTTTTTTTGCGAGGAGCAGACGAGGGATGCATGTTTTGTAAATCGCGTGTTGTGTGAGCCACGTCGAGATTGGTCGGCAAGATGGACAAAAAGTCCTTTGAGATGGTGCTGGATGAAATTAGAAAGGTAAATCCCACTGAATTGCTTTTTTCAGGGAACTCCGCTTCTCACGGTTCATTCATTCTTTTTTTGGCGGGACTCCTTGCAAGATTGCGCCAAGTCAGGGTGGCGGGCTAGGAAATCAATGGGATCCAATTTCAGTAAATGATTTAGGAGTTTAGGACTGGATAGAGTTCACGTTGCAAACTGCAATTTAGTGGGAATGCTCAACTTTGGGAGGAGCTGAGCGATTTGCTTTCCTAAGTTGATTCGACCAATCTTACTTGTAATGGTTTTGTAGAAGTGATTTTTAACATTTGGGTTTATTTTCTCATCTTTAGCATTCGTGGCAGAAAACTGTGTACTTTCTTTAGTGTCAACTACTGACACGTGTTTCATATCTTAGAGCCCAAAGTGTTGGTTCCTAAATTAGTTAAAGATAAGTACTCTAGTAAGAAACGTGGCCTGGATTTGTAGTCTAAGAAAGGAGTTGTAATAACTTGAATTTCAGAGCTATTCAAATTTTGCTTTGTTTTGGGGGGTTATTGGAGAGAGACTATTTCCCCTCCCCCATAATTAACATGAAAGGCTACAAGTTTGTAAAGTAGTTTTCAGCGTCTAGGATCAACCCGGGAGTTTTTGACTAGCTTCCGATAGTAGCATTATCCCATTCTTATTGCTAATACTGAAAACTTCTCGGAATTTCGGGCAGTTGTTTGCCTATTTCCATGCTTTTAAGACCCTTGACTTAAGGGTAAATAAATGTTTCCTTAAGTTCAGGTGCTTTATAAAATTGCCCGTGGTTTCTTCATTCTTTGCAGGAAAAGTTTTCGCTGTGTTTTCATCTTTATAAAGTTTAGCTTCTTATTCAAATTGGTACCAATTTTCCCTCAATTTCCTTGCATCTGTGTAGACTCTGATCAATCAGGATAGATGTTTTTCTTGTTTATGTTTTATACAGTTTATAGTTCTGCAAGAATACTGTTGCAGTATAACCTTATGGGAGGTTAGGGTAGTCGGGTTGTTTGCTGGTTTTTTTTTGTTGTTGTTGTTGTTGTTGTTGTTGCTTGCTTGTTTTTTGTTTTGTGTTCGGCAACACCTGGCCGTGTTCAGGAGTTATTCCTGACATCACACCTGACAGTGCTGAGGGGATCAGGTGCAATGCTAGGCTTCAAGACTGATTGGCAGCTCACAAGGCAAACACCCTTTATACTTTAGCTCCGGTCCAATGGGACCTTGTTTCAGCAGTGCAGTTGTTATTTATGAGGAGGATCAAAATCAGACTCCTATCTCCCTCCCATATAAAATCTCAGTTCTTCACTAGCTTTTATCACACCAACCACACTGAGCTTCCTTCCATAAACATTTCATACTATAGGTAGTTCTTCTAAAGAATTTTTTTCTCCCTCATGATATTCCTCATCCTAAATCTTCATTAATATGGTTGTTCAGAGCGCCCAGTGGTGGCGAAAGCAGTAGGGCGTTTGCCTTGCACACGCTAACCAAGGACGGACCACCGTTCTATCCCCCAGCATCCTATATGGTCTCACATGCCAGGAGTGATCTTGTAACTAGGAGTAACCCCTGAGCATCTCCGGATGTGTTCCCTCCCCTCCAAAATGGTTGTTCAATTCATTCCATTTTTTTGTTTGTTTTGGGGGCACACATGGAGTGTTCAGGGGGTTACTCCTGACTCAGTGCTCAGAATCGCTCCTGGAGGCACGGGGGACCATAAAAGATGCTGTGATTCAAACCACCATCCTTCCTGAGTTGGCTGCATGGAAGCAAGGCAAACGCCCTACAGCTGTGCTATCTCCCTGGCCCTCAATTCATTCATTTTTTATGTCAAAAATAAAGACTGGCTCCATTTAAATTGTTTAAAGTTATATACAACGTAATCGCGGAAATAATTTTAGAATGAAAGTTATTTTGCATGTCAGGCTTAATTTTATATGTAACGAATGCTATGATTTTAAGGTAATTTCTACTTTTGCAAATTCCACTTGTATAATTAAATTTACAATAGGATAACTAACTTTCCAAAGATATTTATAATTTGGTATAGTAAGTTCAATAGATATTTTAACGACTATTGATGAAAATTTAGTGTGTGTTCAGGAACATTTTAATTTTTTGTTTGCTTTTGTTTTCTATCATTTAAAGTCAATACAAGAAAGGCATCATCACTTGGAGAAATAGAATGGGAAGGGGAAAAAAGAGGGTAAAAGGCAGTACTGAATTTTCTTTTTTCTTTTTTAACTACATTAAATATATACTGATGATATAAATATGCAATTTGATTATAGTTAACACTGTTGGATGATGTATATGAAAATTAAGAGGATGCATCTTAAGAGTTCTTAGCACAAGAAGAAAGACTTTTCACTGGCTCTCCCTTGCCTCATCTGTATGAATGAAACATATTGATTGCACTAAACCTTTTGTGATATATGTGCACTGTAAACCTGTAGTTATGTATGTACCATTTTTGTATCACAGTAAAACAGGAATATTCACTATAAAAGTATATTGTGTAAAATGGTCTTTTAAACACGCTGTCCCCTTCAATGAAAACTAAACTACTGAATTTTTTTCTAATTGACTGGTTACAGTATTTTTTACCTAGCAGATAAATATGGAGCATTATATTGTTGTATAATAAAATAGTTCTGGGAGTTTTAGTGATGGTTTTTACAGATTACTGGTTACCAAACTGTTTAATCTTGTGTTTGCATCTCTAAGTCCAGCAAATAGTTAAAAAGACCTGTGTGATTTTAGTTAACTGTACTGCATCAAAGTCATAGACTTCTGAATTTCCCATTGACAAATCCAATGTTAAAAAGGGATTTTCTCTTAATATATATCAGATGTCAAAATTGAAAAAAAAATCACAGTTGATCATTTGATTCCTCATAGAAATCTTTATGTGGGTTCTAATTAATGAGTGTGGAGGCACTCGGAGTAATTAAGATGTCTTTCAGTTATTGAGAAGAGAGACTGCTCGATTGCTTAGAGCTCATGCTTTGCATGCAAGAGCCCCAGGTTCACTCCCCAGACCCCAGGCACACACTGAGCAGTGCCAGGAGTAAGACCTGAGGCTGAGCAGTTGTATCCCTGGATCATTGCTGGGTGTTTTCCCTCAGGCTCCACAATACCCTCCTTGTGGGTCCCTTGGGTTCACTTATCCTCTAGATATCCTCTGGAAACCAAAATTTAGTTTCTTGTCACGTAGGGCTTAGTAAAGTGCTCAATGAAGAATTGATGTGAAGTGACTGATGCTTTTAATCCTCTTAAATATGACTAGTTTGGATGTTGGGATGTTATAAGACTAAATTATATCTATCAGGAGTTCTATGTTAATGATGATTATTAATGTTAATAATAATTTTCATTCCTATACAAAAGTGAATTGAGAGGCCCAAGAGTTTTTGCTGCTGTTTCAATGTATTCCTTCTATGCACAACCAGGAAAGGTAGAGTATTAGTAACCCTGTGATTAAAGTTGTCTCTGTTGAGACAAATGAAGGTCTGCCTCTTGAGTTGCTTCGAAAATTTTGATGTAAGCATATTACTGTTCTGCTACCATATTAATACTGCTTTTTCTATTTTTTAGGCTGTTTTGACAGAGTATAAATTAAAAGCAATTGAATATGTACATGGATATTTCTCTAGTCAACAGGTATTACTCAGTGTGTTTTTTGCTTCTCTACAATGTTCTAATTAATGTCTATTGACCTGCTCCATTTTAGAATTGTTTTTAGTTTTGCTGTAATTTTTCAGGAACTTTAGAGCTGTTCTTTTTGTTAAACTCTTTTTTTAAAAATAAGAAATTTATCATTTAAGAACATTTATAAACATCTATTCTCATCACAGAATCTTTTTATAAAAATTTTAAAATGCAATGTCAAAGTAGTCTTCAGTGTTTATCATTCTGGGCATAATGGTATAAATTTATAAATTTCAAATGGTAAAAAACACCAATTGTTATAGTATTTGTGTCAATAATTGTAAAATGTTTTACATATTCTAAAAGAAAATTTAAATAAATGGTGAAATATGTCCTTACAGGAAGCCACGTTAAAACATTAGCAATGAACAGAAAAAACACTATCTCAAATGAGTAGTTTTTCTAACTTTTAGAAACTTAGTAACTTCAGTAACTTTTAGTAACTTTTAATTACTAAATCACCATGAGATACAGTTTAAAAGTTGTTGATAATTGAGTTTCAGTTATACAATGTTTCAATACCCATTCCTTCACCAGTATTCATTTTCAACTACCAATTCCTCCCAGCAACTCATTTTTAAGCATGGTAGTTTAGTGAAAACTTTTAGCCAGTGTTAGGGATAGTTTGCTAATATTTGACAATGTGGGGAAGTCAGAGCAATAATACAGCAGGTAGGGCATTTGATATAGATTTGATCCCCAGCATCCCATATGGTCCCTAGAGCCTTATAGGAGCAATTTCTGAATACAGAACCAGGAATAGCCCGAGTGCCACTGGGTGTGACTCCAAAACAAAACAGAAAAATAAAAAAATTGTGTACACACACATAGGCCAGATTTCTAAGAGGCTTTTTTTTCACATATACTTGTTCCATATATGCTAAATATCTGAGGGACACCCAGTAAATAATTACTAGAGAAATTGAACAAATTGTATCTGGAGAATGATTTTGAAAGCAAGCTCAGTTGTGGGAGGGTAGACTCAATGTATTGACTGAATTGCTAAATGCTTCAATTTTTTTTATTTATACCTCAAAACTTAAAAAATTTAACCTTAAATAACTTTCCTGCTTAGTAATTAATTCTACTTAGTAAATTCTCGAAAGCTAACATTCACGTGTTCTGCTGCATACTTAATCTGTTTTTCTATTGCCCCATTGCTTTGCTTTTCAAAAATCACCTTATGCTTTTTTTAAATAAAATATTTTTAAAAGATTTATAGTTCCTCATGACTGATAAGCTTTTTTTGTTTGTTTGTTTGTTTGGTTTTATGGTTTTTGGTCCAATTTTTCAGAAACATTTCTTTAGTTTCTGTTCCACTTTGGAAATGTCATTTATTAAACTCATTGTGACCTAAGCCTGCTTGTTTTAGTCAAGATTTGCCTTCTATGTTAGACTTAATGCGTAAAAGTTTTGTGGTTGTTAAAGTACACAGTAGTATTCACTGTATAGTAGAAACCACAAAAGTAAAGTCATCTATTCTTATCAGATCATCTAGGAAGTACTTAGCTTATTTTTGACATATATTCTCTATATGGAAAAAAATGGGTATTTTTTTCTCTTAATTATAGACCATTCCAATAACTTTGCTGAGTTATTGAGACCATAACTCATTTTCAGAGATTCCCCAAAATGAACTAATACAGATTTTAACCTTTCCTCCATTTTTTTTGAGTGTCACTATCTCATAATATCCTTTATTCATTCCTTTAAAATTCTTTGGTTTTATGTCTTTTGTTTGTTTTTGGCTTTTGGGTCATACCTAAAAGCCAATACCTAGGAGTGCGTGGTGATTACTCCTGGTTCTGCACTCAGGATTTACTCCTGCCATACCAGATGGTATGCTGTTAATCGAACCCTGGACAAACAGGTGCAAGAGAAACACTGTGCCCACTGTACTATTACCTCTTCCATCCCTTCAAGTTCTTTAGTGGTGGTAGGCACCTGCAGGGAACAGCCTACCCGTTTGTGAAAAAAAAATTACCATTTAGAAGTTGCTAGAGTAATTCTTCATGATTTATACTTTCAGGGAACAAATCCAAGATTTCAAAAAAAAGAAAAGTGAGGGGCTGGAGAGATAGCATGTAGATAAGGCGTTTGCCTTGCATGCAGAAGAACAGTGGTTTGAATCCCGGCATCCCATATGGTCCCCCGAGCCTGCCGGGGGTGATTTCTGAGCGTAGAGCCAGGAGTAGGCCCTGAGCACTGCTGGATGTGACCCAATAAAACCAAGATAAAATAAACAAAAAAGATCAGATTTAAGAACTATACTGCCAAGCTGCCACATCCTTGAACATCTTTTCATGATTATTTAAAGATGTCACTCTTTATTGTTAAATTTTTCCATTCACAATATAGGTTAACATTTATTTTCATCTAATTTTTTTTACTTTTTTTATTCATTATTCTTTTAGATCAGGATTGTCCTATAGTCTTTCTGTGATGAAAAATGTCTTTATCTTTATTCCATGTTTAACTACTAGGTAATTTCACTTAAAATATGGCTTTTAATTTCAATGAACTGACTTTCATGTTGTTTTAATTGATGCAATTTAAGAAGGCTTCATATGGCTACACTGTTAACACAGTTAAACTCTGATCTCATTTTCACCTCAACCGAGGCAGCACATTTTGAATAGCAATGCAAAGTATTCAAATGATTTAGAAATGCTTTTCAAGCTTATTATCTTTAGAGCTAAATTAGTTTCTGTTTTGTTTTCTGTTTTCAGGTGGTTGATTTACTGAGATATTTCTTCTGGGCTGAGCCTCAATTGAAGGCAATGAAAGCTTTACAACATGTAAGTAACTCATTTTTCCATACAATGTAAAATGAAAATATATATATAATTCTTCCAAGTTTCTTGGAGATTAACTTAAATTGTGACTTATCTGCTATAAAAAATGGATCCTAAACTATTTTACCCTAAATTTTATATACCTTGACATGCTCAAAATAGCTAGGTTTAAATCTTTTAAACTTCCCAAACTAAAATTTAACTTGTATTTACTGTAATGATTAGTCATTTACCATAGCTTCTAAATGGCAGATTGGAGGCAAATAATATTCATAGGAAAACAAAGCATAAGATTTGAATTCTTGGAGTTAGAGAGATAATGCAGTAGACAGAGCACTTGTCTTGCACTTGGCCTACCCATTATCCCATATAGTCCCCTGAGCACTGCCAAGAATGATTCCTGAGTACAGTGCAAGGAATGACACCTAAATATCACCGAGTCTGGCCCAAAAACAAATAAAAATTGAACTCTTAAGAGTTTTTTAATACACTTCTAGTTTAAAATATCTTTTTTTTCTTCACCCTTTTGTATATATTCTTAGAAGGATCTAGGTTTATAATTAACTTCTTAAAGACTTTTAACTTTTGTCTGGAAA
This sequence comes from Crocidura indochinensis, assembly GCA_004027635.1. Taxonomy (NCBI): domain Eukaryota; kingdom Metazoa; phylum Chordata; class Mammalia; order Eulipotyphla; family Soricidae; genus Crocidura; species Crocidura indochinensis. The sequence goes on from PVKC010025209.1 coordinate 15,127, forward strand.
CCAGTATCAGTCTGGAGACGAGCAAATGAAAATATCAGTTCAGTGGTCAATAACTTTTTTGAGGACTGGCAGGAAATTTTAGTGGATGGGCACTGCTTAAGAGATTGGTGATTATAGTGATGAGTTTAGTTAGAGAAATAACTGCATTTTGAACTGTCCTAATAATGAGAATATATGAGGGAAATGGAGAGCCTGTCAGTACAGGCAGGGGGTGGGTGGGAGGAGGGAGATTTGGGACAATGGTGATGGGACGTTGCACTGGTGATGGGTGGTGTTCTTTACATGGCTGAAACCCAAACACAATTATGTATGTAATCAAGGTGTTAAAATAAAATAAAAATAAATAAATAAAAAGAGATTGGTGATTGAAAACTCTGGCTCTGGACCAATAGGACCCAAATGATGGTTTTAGCAAAGATTGAATTGCTTTATAGTTATTCTCTCCATTATGATAAACATGGGCTTTATGTTCTGTTGAGCACTTAAAAGATCTACTTACAGACTTGATTTTCTTTTCCTTTTTTTTTTTTTTTTTTTTTTTGTACTAGGGCTTCATACTTGCCAGGCATGTTCTACTTACTGCTAAGCTACTGTTCTATGCCTTTTATTTAACTTTAATTTAAACAGTTAGTTGTGCCTAGTGGCTGCTTTGTTGGATAATGCTTCTATAGAGCCTAAATTAACAGAGTTATCTAGACCAATTAATTTGTAGAGTATAGGAATTGTTCCTGGAAGTATCTAGCTTAGATAATACTAAAGGAACCTATTCCAATAGTCAAGGAAATTAAGTAAAAGTAGACAAATGAAACTACATGATATTAAAAAAAAAGGTTCTGAATACAAAAGAGACTAAATAAAATGTAAGGATATTCTAACAAAGGGGAGAAAATAGTTTTGTACGCTACAGTTGGTAAAGTGCTAATATCCGAGATAAAGGGAACTCATAAAACTGAATAAGAAAACTTGCAGCCTTATTAAAAAAAAAATGGAATGAGCGAAGCAGACATTTTTATCAAAGAAGACATGTAGCAGTCCAGTAGTCATGTAGATGGGGAAAAAAATCTCATTTCACTTATTATCCTGGAGATGCCAGTCAGAATGTCCACAAGATACTACTACCTAATACTTAACGAAAATAGCCTGTATCTGAAGCACCAGGAACAAATGCTAGTGGGGAAGAGGAGTATAGGAATGCTTTTAAATTAGTGGGAATGTAAGTTGACCTCTTTTATGGAAAACTGCACAAAACGTTCAAAATGTTAAAAGGGTCCAGCAATTCCACTTCTGGGTGTTGATTCAAAGAACACAAAAGCGCTGATTCAAAAAAGTTGTATAAGTATACCAGAAATCATTGAACCACTATTTACTATAACCAGTATATGGAAACAACCCAATAAGAGATGATTGGGTAAAGAAAATATGGTTTATGGTGTATGGTGTATTCACACA
>PVKC010025210.1:0-16584 GCA_004027635.1 Crocidura indochinensis
TAATCGGTCCCCAGGAAAGGTTCGCTAACGGAGGTAGGGAGGACGAGGTCTCTCCCCTCCAGCTCGGAGAACGCGTCTACCACCCAGTAACCAGCGGTTCTGAGGTGAATCGGCGAGTAAACAGTTCACGGAGAGTCAGACTTGTGGAAATATCAGCTTTATTCGGTGGAAATAACTGAGGTCCAATGACCCAGCATCAATTCCAACCCAAAAAGCCCCAAACCTTACACAGACCTCTGTTTTATCCACTAGAATCAGGTACCACCTTAGGGTAGGGGCAGAATGCCAGGTCACACCTTAGAGTAGGGTCCAATCACTGATCAGGGTAGGATCAAGGTAGGTCCCGAAATGTGTTTACATTCCAAGTCGTGATAAGATTAGAAATGTTTACATATGCAACACCCCAAGACACTGTCCAGGCAATATCTGTGGCTGTGATAGTGGCCTCTGTCTTCTCATCTCTGCTATTCTCACCCTTCATACTGTAAGAGGCTGACCCATGCCAAACAGAACAAGCAGAGACTAAAGCTTGGTGTCCCTTTCTTCTTCTCCCCTCCCCTCAGCCCCACTCCCCTTCACTCATCCTCAGGCAGCCTGTGAGAGACCCACCCTGTGAAGAATCCACTCTGTGAGGATCTAAGGCCTGCCAATAACCATGCAGGCCTATGGCCTTAGTTGACCCCCTCCAAAATGCCACAGCCTTAACTAAATTGTCTTGAAAGCAACTCCAGGAAAAGTTGTTAAGACTACCCATCAAAGTTGCTGAATTCCTGACCCATAGAAACTGTGATAATTTTTATTATTTCAAGTTTCTAACTTTAAGAATAATTTGAGGCATCACAATATATAACTACTATGGTGGCTTTCAAACTTGCTAAGAGCTACAAAATAGATTTTTAATATTTGAATATTTAAATACTTTGTGACACCACAATATATAACTTATATGGAGGCTTTTAAACTTTCTATGAACTACAAATAGGTTTACTCACTAATTCAATTTCATCAGCAAACACGCTCATCTAAGCACCTAGATAAGCACAAGTACTGTTTTGTGGACCAATACTTGCTCCTTATACTTTATATAATCTTTTTTGTTATTGTTTTCCTGGTGGTTTTTGACTTTTTCACCTCTGCGGATCAGCAGTGTCTAAGAATTGAGCTATTGAAAACCAGTGATCTCTCTCATTTATGAATAAATGCCAACAGCAATCCACAGAACTAATTTCACAATCCACACATGCACATGGGAGAGGATGAAGAAGGGTAGGAGCTGATTCATAGTTTCTTCTGTTTGTGTTTTATCAGTGGTATTGCAGTAGCCATGGCCTTAACTGACTCATCCTTGAAGTCAGTTTAATTTTGCAAACTTATTCCCTCAGTAAAGAGTAACAAAATAAATGCTGATTTTGGCAACAGGCATCCAGGAGGAGGAAGAGGACATTACACATTTTTTTCATGTTAGTATTTCAACGAATATTTGTTATACAAAATTCAGAATTTTTTACAAATGATGAAAACTTCTGCATTCCTATTCCAGCTGGGTGAAAAATTAGAAATACCTTATGTAACCCTCTCTGACCCTCATTCTATCTCCCACCACAGAAGAAAACATTTGCATACCCTTCATTGCCAAAGTCCCTTTGGTGTGGTTGATACACTGGGGATCACAGGGTGTGGAGTGGCGCCGAGGATTGAACTAGTGACCTCACACATGTCAGAGACGAGTTCTACCTCTAAACCTTGCAGGGTTCATGTTTAGCCTGATGTTTTTGTTCATTTTGTTGTTCTGTCATTCTCATACATGCTTTTATTTTTTTCTTACATGTATATACATATATGTAGATTTCTTTTTATATAGGATTACATTTTCTCTAAAATATCAGATAGCACATACACTTTTAAAACTTGTTTGCTTAGCATGTCTGAGTTTTATTTATGAACTCTATTTACTCTTTTTATTTAATTTTTGGTTTTTGGGCCACACCTGGCGGTACTCAGGGGTTACTCCTGGCTATCTCCCCAGAAATAGTTCCTGGCAGGCACAGGGGGGACCATATGAGACGCAGGGATTCGAACCAACCACCTTAGATCCTGGGTCGGCTGCTTGCAAGGCAAATGCCACTGTGCTATCTCTCTGGCCCCTCTTTTTATTGTTGTATATTATTTCATTGTGTGACCTATACCATCCACTGCTCTTGAGAGTCATTTAGACCTTGTTCTATTACAAGCAACATGTTAATGTATTTCTAATATATACTTTTTCTTGAAAGGAGAATTAAATGTTGCTGGTTTTTTTCTATTTGCTTTTCTTTGCATTGGGCCATACCTGGTAATATTCAGGAATCTTTCCTAGAAGTATTCAGGAGACCATATATACTACCAGGGACTGAACCAGGGTGGCTGGGATGCAGGGCAAATAAATGCTTTTATCTCTGTCTTATCCCTACCACCCTTAGGTACTGACATAAGGAAATAAGATTAATACATGAACAATTTTGGCATGGCTCTTATTGGTTCTATCCTTGATCCACCTTTATATTCCTATCTACAGGTTTGAATTCATTTTTGTTTAGTCAACAGAGCCTGAAAGAAGTGTCAAGGAATCAAGGTAAAATAGAACTATTTTTTTGTGGGGGGGTCACACCTGGCAGCGCTCAGGGGTTATTCCTGGCTTTACACTTAGAAATCGCTCCTGGCAGGCTCGGGGGACCATATGGGATTTGAACCACCATCCTTCTGCGTTCAAGGCAAATGCCTTACCTCCATGCTATCTCTCAGGCTCATAAGAATCATTTTTAAGAAAGACTGGACATGAAATATCAAATAAGGACTACAACTAGTATCAAAGAAGGACTACAATATTAACCCATAATTTCAAGAACATAAAGTTGGCCCTGACTAGATTCAGCTAGGTTGGAGTTATCAAATTTCTTGGTTAAGGCCCAAGTAACCAGTATCTTATATCAGGCACATTTTCTAGTCTCTGTTACAAATATTGAACTCTGCTTTTGAAATGAGAGTAGTCATAGACTGTAATGTCTAAACTTTAAATCATAATCTAGTAAATGGCTATGTGCTAATAAAACTTTATTTACAAAAATGGTGGGGTACCAGATTTGGTCTGGATATCAGAGTTGCTGATCCTGATTTATACTATCTTAATCTAGTCTAGCAACATGAGGTATTAGATGTCAAAATTTAAACTTAATTTTAATATTTTTCCTCCTCCTAAATGGGAGACCATTTTAAAAAGGAGTCACAACCAGTTCTTCTAAGAGTACAGATAATCAAACCCTTTTTGTATTGCTGACAGGCATAGAAACTGGCACATTAATTTATTTATTCTAAAACTGCAATAGTGGCCAGTTATACCATGAGTTTCATATTCTACCAGATCGGGAAGCCATAAAGACCCAATGCATAAGCAACCTCCTCTTCAAGATAATCACAGAATAGCAAAAGAGGCAGACACTGGAGTTACTTAAAAGACACTGTAGCTTAAAAAGAAAGAAAAAGAGGAGGCCAAAAGCTAGCACTGCACTTAGGGTACCTGCCTAGAATATAGCCAACCCAGGTTAGAGTCCCAGCATCAAAAGGACAGGTACAGCCCTGAAGATCCCTGAGCACCACTGAAAACTTATTGTTAACAACACTGTAAATTGCAGTGCCTAAATAACAAAAATGGATTGGAGTGCTTTTAATGCCTTTGATCCAGGTTTGATTCCCAACACTGCACATGGTTACGAGCACTGCTAGGTGTGATCCCTAAGTACTGGGACAGGAGTAAGCCCAAAGCATCATCAGAAGGGGGCTGGGATTTCCCCTCCTTCACTTGCCAAATGATTGCTAATCAAATGTGAAAGACTTTCAATATATAGTGGTTCTATACCAATGGCTGCCAACCTCCTATTCCATAGTTTTACTTCCCATGACTCAAAAATATGTGATTTCTTTAATGCATCATACTGACTGAGCTACTGAGTGCCTGGATATTTGGTCAGATATTATTCTGGGTATTTCAATGAAGATGTTTTTAAATGAGACGATTTTTTTAAGCAATATGATTTACAACACTGTCAGTGATAGTGTTTCACGCATATGTTGTCCCAATACGACACCTACAACCAGTGTCACCTGCCTTTCTTCCATGTCCCTCGGACCCCTCCTATTCACTACCTCCCTCCACCTATGTTGCCTTTGGCCATTTGTTTCCTTACTATGTATTCTTTTATCCCTCATTTGAGAGGGATCATTCTAATGCCCTCACATTCCATCTATATAGAAGCAATTGCACGTTATCAACGAGATTAACTTTTAACTTCACAGACTGAATAAAACAAATCACTCTCCTTAAATGGGTTTTATGCAATCAATAGCAGGCTAAAATAGATCAAAAATGTGGCTCTTATCTAAGAGAATTCTTCCTACTTGACAACCTATGAACCAAAACATTTGTTTATTTCCAACTTTCAGACCCAAGACAAAAACATTGACTCTCTCGGCCTCCAGTTTGTCAACTGTAGATTCTGGAATTTGCCTATCATTATAATAACATCAGTTAAATCTACATCGTAACTCTTCATCATCTAGGTTCTGTTTCCCTGGAGACTCCTGACTAGTACAGACTATTGTGATCATGGGCCCTGTACAGGTCCCTTACATTTGTTTGCATAGCCTGCCTGGTTCTATGCTGCTACTGCTGCTCTCATGCCCCACCTCCATGGTCCTTAGGACTCTGTGGAGTCTCCCAAGATTCCACCTCATTGCTGATCCCAAACCACACTATCACTCTGTGCCCATAAAGGTAGCAAGGACCCACACTTTACCTCCAGGCACGCATCGGAAGCCGTCTCCCTGATAGCCGGGTTTGCATTGGCACATGAAGGAGCCTGGAGTGTTGTAGCAGACGGCATCAGGGTGACACCGGCTCAACTGACATTCATCCACATCTGCAAAACAAACCCCAGGACAATGAGACTTCTGAACCCCAGAGTTTACACAATCACATAAGCCTCTTGGTAACTCTGTGGGATCCACTTTCTGTTGTGGGCTCTGTGATTTGGAACTCACAAAACATCAAACACTGATGCCCCGGTTTTAATTGAGTACATTAACTAACAGATGTGCTTTGTTTTCTGATACTGTCTTAATGGGGGAAAAAAAGCAAGCTTGCAAAAGGGGAAAACAGAGGATCTGTTTTGATGATCCTTCCCCTCACAAATGAGAGCTTCAAAAACTGGAAGTTGGAGACAGATTAATAGTTTGACAATGAGCAAAGAAAATTTACATGTACTATGAAAGGGATATAAATCAGAACTTATTATTCACCCTAGAAAAGCTTAAGTTTTCAGAAATACTCAGCAATAACAGTGAGCAATTTTACAATTTAAAGAACCAGGACATCAAATTCCCAGTTATCTTATCTAAAATGATCTTAAAGAGTATTCTGGCTCCTTTCATTTCTGAAATAGATCTGTGGAATAAATACATCCTTTATTCAATTTATTTTTCTTTTTCTTTTTCTTTTTTTTTTTTTTTTTTTTTTTTTTTTTTTTTTTTTTTTTTTTTTTTTTTTTTTTTGGTTTTTGGGCCACACCCGGTAATGCTCAGGGGTTAATCCTGGCTATGCGCTCAGAAGTCGCTTCTGGCTTGGGGGACCATATGGGACACCGGGGGATTGAACCGCAGTCCTTTCTAGGCTAGCGCTGACAAGGAAGACACCTTACCTCTAGCGCCACCACACTGACCCCAATTTCTTAATTTTTAATAAAATCATTTAATTGTTATAAATGTATCAATAAATTTATTCACTTTGAGGGGAAGCAAAGTGTTAGAGCAGGCAAGTGGAATGATGATATATTAAACAAAAGGCTTCACTTTAAGTTCACTGTGTTTTAAGACTATCTTCTCAGGAAAGGCAAATAATCACCTACTTCCTATCAGGTGTTTTATTGTTGACCTGTAACATGTGTCTGAATCCACAAAAAGCCCACAATTTTAAAATCAGAAGGAAGAAACCAAGTGTCTTCCTCCTTCTAATTAGAGGAAAAGTTTTTCCAAAGAAAATTTTCGTTCAAAATATCAGAGACAGAGAAAGTAGCCCCTGTGTCCAATAGAACTAAGGAAATGCTGATGAGCTGGGATTATGGCTAAACACCACCAAGGTAATGCTTTCAGGTCACATAGAGACAAAAAAGCAGCTCCATCACTCACCTTGGCAGGCTCGGCCATCCCCCGTGAAGCCGGGCAGACAGGAACAAGAGTAGGAGGAACCTTGCGTGTAGATACATTGGGCCCGCTGAGGAATGTCACAGTCATGGAGACCAGCTGTACAATAGTCGATGGGGCGCTGGGATTCAATAGCTTCAAATAAAAGAATGATGCATAATATTTGGAACAAAGTTGCTGAGTGTTCCCCTGCCCTCCAACTTCCCTCTACATAGCTGGAGAGTCTACTAGAAAGGGAGGGGACTGGACCACTGTGCTGAGACCTTGAGGCAGCTCTTCAGGCTTCTCTTGTTTCCTCCTGGATCTTCTAATATCTCCCATGGAATTCTGCTTCTGAATAATCGCTAAAGACTACACTGTGCTTGATCGTCCAGCCTGGCTTTCAAGTTTAGTTTTACCCCAGGCCTCTGTGTCAGGCCCCACACTCAGGTCCATCACACAAATTTCTATTCTCCTGGACCCACATAGAGGTAGAAGACACTTCATATGGCAACTCTGTTGTGGTGTGCTAAGAGCTAAGGAACCAAGACTTCTGCTGTAATCTTTAACCATGACCACTGGGCAGGAATAATATTCACTCCAAAGGCCAAAGTCATCCACTTCCTATCAAGGAAAGAGAAATAGGCGTTTCCAGGACAGTGAGCTAAGCTTAGTAGAAAGACACTGGGTGTTTGGAGCAGGAAGTCCTGGGTTTATACCAGATATATAGGTGTCATACAAAAAGGTTGTGCTCAATTATGCAACTTTTCAGAGTTGCAAGCTCTTCTTCTGCAGAGCTGAAGTGACTACCAACATCCCAAGTAGAAGGAGACTCACTTCCTAAAAGGCTCATCTATTAAATCTTACAGGATGAGGCCTAGAAAGTTGGTGAGTGACTAACAGCTAACAGTGTTGTAGCCTCAAGATAGAAATTAAGGACTGAGGTCTCGAGCAAGACTTCCAATAGTTGAATCAGGTAGTCTTAAATTTGTAAGGCATCATTTGGCTTCTAATGGTAAAGCTCTGACAATCAGGACAGAGACCAGTCTTTTCTGTCTCACAATGGGCTCATTCCTTCCTTCTAATTGTGTTTACTTTATCTCAGATGCATGAATTCCTAGTCCTTTCCCCAAGTCTTCCCAAAACTAATTCCAGTTGATCTTGACTTAGGTAAAGGAGAGGAAGAGAGTATTTGTGCACTATCACAAGGACAGTAAAGAGAAAGAAAACTCTACAAAGTTCTCTGCCAAAAGAGAGATTAGCAAACAACTAGAAGATAGAAAACCAACCATGACTTGCTTAGATCAAGGATGAAGTTAAGAACATTCTGTTTTTAAGACCAAAGGTTTTGTCTTTATATTTTCTCCAACATTTGCTGTGCCTATGCAAAAAACTGCTACTCCTTTTTCTTTTTTTTCTTTTTCTTTTTTGATTTTTGGGTCACACCCGACAGTGCTCAGGGGTTACTCCTGGCTCTATGCTCAGAAATCACTGCTGACAGACTTGGGAGACCATGTGGGACGCTGGGACTCGAACTACTGTCCTCCTGCATGTAATACAAACACTTTACCTTCATGCTATCTCTCCGCCCCACTTTTTATTTTTCTTCTTCTTTTTTTTTTATCTTTTAGATAGGGTCTATCTTTTAGATAGATTGCCTTTTTCATAGGACCTTAGGGTATGGATTACCTTGTTTGACCCCATATTTCTGCATTTTTCTTTATAAAATTAAGAAGAAAAAAAACGGTGGGGGCCAGGAGCCAATTGGTCTACATTGGTGTACATTGATGGAGAAAAGTAAAGGCCAGAACTAAATATCCAAGTCAAATTCAACAACAATAGAATCAAGAAACCCAAACTATAACAATCTAAACTTCAAATGGGCCTATTATGCTGCCAGGCAAAGGGGCAAAAACTGATGCTACAGGATGCACTCTGGGAACATTGGTGGAGGGAGGTAGACACTGGTGGTGGGAATGGCCCTGATTCATTCTATATCTGAAATCCAACTATAAAAGATTTTGTAAATCACAATGGTGTCAATAAAATAAAATTAAAATTAAAAAAGAACATTCAAGTCTGGGAAGATAGCTCAGGGGCCAGGGGTATATGCCTTGCGTATGCAAAGATTGGAGCTTGTTTGAGAGTACTGGGGGACATACTCAACTGTTCTCAGGCTCTGAGCCAAACTACCAGTTATGGTAGTGCTCTGTGAATCATATGCAATGCATGTGATCAAACTGGTGAACCATGTGCAAGGCATCTTAACCTCTGTACTATCTCTCAAGCCAAGGACTGTAGTTTAATTTCTGACACCATATAGATCCCTGAGCACTGCTGGGTAAAGTCCTAGAGAGACCCTAGTACTACACACAGTAGACCTGATGACCCCCAACACCAAAGAAGTGCAACCAATAGACCTCAGGTCTAGGAGTGGTCCCAGGGGCCTCTGGACATAGTTTGGAAAACCTCAAACCCTAAAAAAATAGAATGAATGCCTGTAAAATCTGAGGTTCTACCGACTCTAAGATGAATCAAAGGGCTGCCAGACTTTCAATGGCTACTGCAGTCACTCTGATTATGCCTCCCAGTCCAAATACATACTCCTGGTTCCTTGGCCTACTCCCCTCTTCTCTCACTCTGTTATTTCTAATTTCTCTAGGGTCCTCCTTCCTGTCTGCTCCTTCAGCTTGCAATATGCAAAAAGGAAAATGATCAAAGAATTGGGATTAAAAGGAAGAAAAAGAAGAGACAGAATCAGCTGGAAATGAGTCTTCCTCCACTTTTCATTCTCTAGCTCTTTTTCAAACATCTGGATCCTTTATAATCTGTAAAGGATCAGTTTGTAAACTGTCTCCTCCAGATTCCTTTCACTTGTTTTTGTTTCCTTTGCCACACCTGGCTATGCTCAGAGCTTACTCCTGGAAGGGATCAGGGGACACACTTTGCATATGCGAGGCGTTGGGATCTATCCCTAGTATTGCCAATGCTGAAGATGGTAGAGGTGGCAGTGAAGGTGGAGGAGGAGGATAAGAAGGAAGGAGGTAAAGAAGCAAGAGGCTGTAGGTGGGGGTCAGAAAACTCCAGCCTATCCAAGACTTCCTTATGACATGAACAGCTCCCAGGGCCCCTAATGAACACAGTAAACTCAGGATCCTGTCTAACTGTGTGTTTTATATATAAGGAACTTGAAGCGAGAAAAGTTGAGTACCTTACAAAAAGTCTAATGTTCAGGAGTAGATCTTTACACACCAGTAGCTCTTTACCTTTCCTTCACACACACACTCACACACCACCACCACCACCATGTGATTTTAACAGTCAGATATGGCAACATCCAGAAAGTCAGGACATCCTTACTGTTATGCCCCACCCATGACTGAAAGGTTCTATTGCTCTAATTCAAGTCAAAATGCAAATGGTGAGCCAATAAAAATAAGCTTTAAAATCTGCTTTGAGCAGAAAAAAGGCAGGCCAAATACACAGAAATTGTTGCTTTCTATTAAAAAGAAAAAAGAATCAACTTTAGCAGAGCTTAAGTTTCAACTCTGCAGAAGGGATGGGCTTCTCTGAATCTGCAGATGTTTGGGACACACTCAAAACACAAGAACTGCCTGTTCCTTCTTGCCCTCCCTGGGACCACAGCTGCCTCATCTGAGTTTCAAGACAACAAACAGAAACCAACCTAGGGTTGAGTAAAGAGCAAGGAAGAGGCAAGGAGTGAATTCACCAAGACAGTGGAAAAGAAAGTTGTTTTAAATTGCAAAGAAATGTTAAGTTCTAAAGGGCCTCCAGAGGTAGAAAATCTTTTAAGAATCTTTGAAAATTCTTGGAACCAAGAGGTTCAGGAACAGTTAAGCATAGTGAGAAATGGTAGGTCAAGGAGATAGTGCAGGAAGTAAGGTACTTGCACTGCAATTGACCCTGGTTTGAGTTCCTAGGACCACACATGGTTCCTTGACCATCATCAGGGATCATTCCTGAGCATAAAGTCAGAAACAGGTCCTGACTACCACAGGTATGCCTCCCCCCAAAAAAGAAAAACGAAAATAATCTGGCTCTTTGTGGTTACCCCAGAATCATCATTACCTAAAACTTCATTACCTTAAATATAATGAGCCTATTTCATAGCCTTGCCTCATTTACATTGATAAAGCTAAAACAATATTATTTATAATATATATTAGCTGTGGTTCAGAATACTGAAATGTACTAACAGAATGGTACAGGAGGAACTGTAGCTATAAATCAGGAAGAATTCAGTCGAAGGACATGATCCTTCAACATCAACCCCAAGGTCACTATCAGGAAAAACAAGTCTAATTGTTTTAATGACTATTCAAAGAGTAATAAAAATAATTAGGGAACTTTTTAAAGAAGGGAACTATATGCAAAAAGCTGAAATAGGTGAGATAATGCTGTTATTAGCAGAGACAAGCCTTTTGCTTATTCCTTGTATATGTGAAGATTCAGGTAGTTGGGAAGGAATGAAGTCTAATTAATCTTTGGAAATTGCTCTCCCCAACTCCAGAATCTGCCACCTTCCATCTCAGCCAATAGCTGGGACAGTAAGACCTATTCTCCAGGCACAGGAATAACTGAATGAAGCAGAACTACAGTTCTATTGTACTTACGTGTGCATGTTCCTGCATCTGAAAATTGATAGCCCTCTACACATTCGCAGCGGAAGGTTCCGGGATGATTATTGCAGACTGCGTGGCTCCCGCATACTGAGGGCTGCTCAGAACACTCGTCAATATCTACAGGAAGGTTTTAGAAAGACAGTTCAAACATGGCTTAATAGCATAAAACATCCAAACATCACCAGCTAGCATTAAAGAGAAGCCATTTTACCTGTCACAAGAGAAATCTTAGAACAATTTTTCTATCTTACAATTTTTCTACCTTCGCAAGTACTGCAAAATCAGGTTTTAGAGGTGATCTCTACCTAACTATATGAATAAGTGTTTTTATTACCACTCCTGGAACTGGTTGCTGAATTTGAATCCCACTAACATCATATTAGCAGAAACATATTAAAACTATGCAAACAAGTACCCTAGTTCTGAAAAATAGAGCATATTTAAGCATACTATTGTTTGAGAGATCAGAGAGATAGTACAAGGGTTAAGGCACTTGCTTTGCACTAAGTCAACCCTGATTTGATTCCTGGCACCACATAAGGTCCCTTGAGCCCTGCCAAGGTTGATTCCTAAGCAGAGAACAGGGAGGAAGGCCTGAGCACAGCTGGGTATAGGGTCCAAATAAGTATATTATTTATTAAAAAATACTGTCTTCTTCCAGTTGTTCCAAACAAAAGCTGAATATTTTTTTTCTGGTTTTTGGGTCACACCTGGCAGTGTTCAGGGGTTACTCCTGGCTCTATGCTCAGAAATTGCCCTGGCAGGCACAGGGGACCATATGGGATGCCGGGACTCAAACTACCGTCCTTTTACATGAAAGACAAATGCCTTACCTCCATGTTATCTCTTCGGCCCCAAAAGCTGAATAATTTTAATCAAAATTTTTGAAGTTTTGGATTACTTAATGAACTTAATGGATTAATTACTTAATGGATTACTTAATGAACTGCAAAGAAAGCAGTTATTACATGTATCTATATTATAAAAGTACCTGTAGGGTGGTTTGATTTCATATGACAATACTATACTTAGCACCTGAGGTTATGGGGAATAAAAATACATGCTTTAGAATGGGTGACAGGTTAAAATCCTGTCTTCTTTAAATACCAGAGAGTGTGGTCTTGTGCAGCCTCAGTTTCTTCTCTAATTTTGTTTCCCCACTGGCAAATAAACTAGTACTGGTAAATAAACGAATACTCATGTTGGGAGTTTTTTTCCCCTTATGGATTACAGAAAATGGATATAGGCAAAGAAGCACTACTATCAGGCTCCTGAAAGATAGTATTGTAATTATTAGGAATTCATCCTACACCACTAGCCATGGAGATACATTCTAGAACTTGAATGATCTTCTGGTGGCCACCAAGTATCAGGGACAAATCTGTGGCAAGCATGAAAGAACAGCTGACTCAAAGAAGACACCAAGATAAGCTATAATCATAATTACTGGTAGTGGCCAACGTCCACTAATGACAATTTACAGAGTTACAGTCCTGTTATGTGTGCAAGGAAGATTTCATTATTGTTAAGATCATTTAACTTCCCTTCAACTTTTAGCACTATCCCTCATCCCAGATAGGTAGGCACACAAACGCATGCACACACAGTGAATTTTTCACACTTGGGAGACAGGCCTCTATGTACACCTACAATCTTTCATTGGTGAATTGAATGTGCTGCTCGTTTATTTACAACATTGCACCAGAAATGCATTTTGTGGCATAGTTGGACCTATATCCTGGCAAAAAAGAGCAAAATATATTCAGTTTTTAGACAAATATGCTACAATCCATAATTTTGTAAAATGTTTAAGACACAAGATATAGGAAAGGGGGACTTCTCCAGCCTGGCTGCAAGAATACAGAATAAATCCCCTCATCTAGGAGCTTCTTGTATGGGCTAAAGAGAAAGTATGGGTAGAGGGATATTCAACTAATGATGTGACTTTAATCACCAGCTGCTGCTCCAACAGCATGGAAGGAAAAGACCTTTTCTTGTCTCTGCAAAGCAATGCTTAGAGGACAAACAGATGTCTGAACACATTACCCTGTCTGTAAACTCCACAGCTTAGACTCAACTGTCAATGCACAATAACCCAGAGCAACAATTTTCAATCAAAGAAACAGAATAAAGTCATCAGAGGAACTTTTCCAATGTCCATTTCCTACTGGAAGATTTGTGGAGAGGGAAGTTATGTGTTTTTAAATTTTGTTAGGGTTATTAGAAGGGTGTGTACCTCTCAGGGCTAGAGTGATAGTGTAGCAGGTAGGATAAGCATGTTCCTTGCATGTGGGCATGTGGGTGACTAATAAGTTTGATCCTCATCATTCTATATATTCTAGATGGTCCCCTGAGCACCACCAGGAGTGCAGAGACAGGAGTAACCCCACTGTAATGTGTGAGAGGAGGGAGGGAGCAAGAGAGAGAGAAGGAAAGAGAGAATGAATGAGAGTGAGTGAGAGAGAGAGAGAGAAAGAAAAAGTGTCAGAGTCAGAGTCTCTCATACCCTATTAGAAAACAAGAATATTGGCAAACAAGATCTGATACCAAAAGGGAACGGAGAGTTCCCAAGCATAGCTTCCACCTCCCAAAAGATTTAAATAGAGCATCCAAGTTGGAAGGCACTTTATATTTAAAACAAGATCCTAACAACTTCTCCACTAATGCTTCACAATGCTTGCAGTCTAGAATGCTTTAAAAAATAATTACAATACTTTCTTCTATAAACAAAGACAAGTACTTTAATCCTTTCCTTAGTGGACATAAAGAATGAATGATACATTTCAGAAAATATCACATTATCTGCTTGAAGATGTTTATTCTTAAATTTCAACAATCTGGTCAACCTCTTCTCTATAAAGGGATTTTTTTACATAAGTCAATTCTAATCCAATGGGAAAATGTTAGTGTAATAATCACTGTTTCCTTTCTGGCTTCATTTTTTTTTTATGGGGCACACCTAGCAGTGCTCAGGGGTTAGTCCTGGATCTCCACTCAGAAATTGCTTCTGGCAGGCTTGAGGGGACCATATGGAATGTCAGGGATTAAACCCAGGTCCATCCTGGGTCAGTAACATGCAAGGCAAAAGCCCTACTGTTGTGTGATCACTCTGGTCCTTGACATTATTATTATTTTTTTGTGTGTGGTTTTTGGGTCACACCCGGCAGTGCTCAGGGGTTACTCCTGGCTCCATGCTCAGAAATTGCTCCTGGCAGGCACAGGGGACCATATGGGGCACCGGGATTCGAACCGATGACCTTTTGCATGAAAGGCAAACGCCTTACCTCCATGCTATCTCCCGGGCCCCTTTGCTATCTCCCGGGCCCCGACATTATTTTTAATAAAGTTACTTTTTGCTGTATTTTAACAACTCTTAAGTTTCTCCAATTTGCCCCTTTATAAGGGTCACATTCTCTGAGAAGAGGTTCATGATTAATTTGTTAAGAGACTTGTATATACTCAAAAGTACTCATTGAGACATTAGGCAAAACTATCTTTATAGACTCCCATTCAAAAATACATGAAAACATTCCTACCAGGCAGCAGAGGCCTGTGTTTCAACTGGAAACCTCTGAGTCAATTTGGAGAAATCACTGTGTTGAGTCTCTCCAATGCCAGCTTTATCTTAGATTTTATTTCTTGTTATATCACTACTACCAATACAATAAATTCTATGGACACATTCTCATTCTCTTCTTTCTAGGTCAAAAACCCAAATATACATGAAGTGATCTGCTTAATGCAATTGTCTATACACAGCCAAATGTCTTGATACATGTCTTTGAGGCACATTCTCACAACCCAGAACAGAAATCTCCTGCTTGAGAAAGCCTATACTCCATGGCACTAATTTGCCTGAATGAGGACAACTGCAAATCTGCTCATGACTATCCATCCATCTTCTGCCTGAGAAGACCAGAGTTTTCTGATGGCAAGAAATACATATGGCTTGCCATGCTTTATGAAATGAAGAGAGTCCCTGAGATAATCTGAGATACCAAGCGTGAAATTAACCAGAGGTCTGGGCTAGCTCCATGCTTGCCTGATATCCAGTTGCTTATGGAGTTTTGAGAGAATTACAGTAAGTCTAAAAGAGTGTGTGTTCCCACTGGAGAAAATAAAGAAGTCTCATCACCCTCTTCATGGCCCTGGAAGAGTTCTATTCACCACACTGATAGGAGCCAATATAGTCACTTAAAACTGTTGGGAAATACTGGGGACAGAAAGATGGCTCAAAGAACTAGAGTGCATTATTTGTGTGTGAATCTATAGCACATGGTTCTCTGAACCCTGAATCACTAAGACTAGCTCCTGAGCACCACTGTGAGGTATGCCCTCCACTCCCTCAAAAAAGAAAAAGCTGGGAAGTACTGGGAATTCTGATCAAAGGTAAATAGCAACTATGTCCCCTCCCCCAGAGGAATGTTTTAAAGATGGTATTTCAGCTGGGGATCTACCATATAGCCAATATAATCAGCAAGTTGGTTAACCAATCATACAATCTGTTCCTGAAAGCTCAAGTCTTTGTTAATGAAGATATTCCAAGCACCTTACATAGAACTTCACTTTGAAGCAAATAGAAGAGTTGTATCTGAGAACCTTCCAGTTAAAAATCTGCACATTAAACCAGTCATTAGTGGGAGACAATGGATTCCCAACTGGAGGCATTGTTCCCAAATTCCACGGCTGCTGATCTCACCATATTCTATATCTCAGTTATTCAAGGGTTTTGCTTACCCTTCTGGCCAAATTCAGTCCTTTCACCTGGCAAGACCATTTCCTGCCTTCCCTATTCTTGTTAGTGAGCTCTGTGCTACAAATTTAGGTAACACCTACTACTTAAACAACCAATGGTTGAAGTACCTGACATTCTGTGCACTCTTTATTGATTTGGGATTCAAATGACGACTTGGCAGTGGACTAAACTTTAGTGATAGCCATACGTATGCATCTATCTAGTGAAAGTATCTGAACTAAAATATAAGTAATAAAATAAATGCAAGGCTGGAATAATAGTACACTGGGTAAGGAGCTGGCCTTGCATGAGACCAACCCAGGTTGGATCCCCAGCATTCCATATGGTTAGTCAAGTCCTTCAGGAGTGAATCCTGACTGCAAAAACAAGATTATGGAATAGCTCTGGGTTTAGCTACTGAGTTCACCCTCAAAGTGTTAGAGTCATAAACCTGAGCTTCAATACTGTCTCACAGGCTCACTTTTAAGAAACCTCAATTTTTCATCTACAAGTACGGCATCCCACTAGGATGGCCACTCATTATCTCCTCTTCCTTCAACTTCCACTAAAAAAAATCCAGAAATAAAATAAAAATTATTGGGTGATGTTGCTGTGAAAATGTATCATTTGTACCACTGTAAATGAGAACATACTGGGTGTAGTTGCAATAGAAAATGGAAAATAGTATGGTAGCTCCTCACAAATTCAGTCCTAAAATTAGCCAATGGTCTAATTATTATGCCTCCACTATACATCCCAAAGAGCTGAAAGAAAGGATGCAAGCAGATTACTGTCCACCTGTATTCACAGCAAAATTATTTACAAGTCAGAACAAAATTGAAAATGCTTATGTATGGAATATCACTATATATTTAAGAGGGAGAAATTCTGGCACACATTACAACATGTTTAAATCTAGAGGGCATTATACTAACTGAAACAACTCAGGCACAAAAGGACAAATACTAAATGATACCATCTATATGAGGTGCCAAA